>DWHU01000409.1:0-19613 GCA_018247975.1 Parides photinus | reverse complement strand
CCTGACGCTAACCCTCCTTGGTAAAGCCAGTGATATTTAATTTCTTAAACCGCACGTAACTAGAAAAGTCATTGGTGGATTCGAACCCGCGTCCCCGATTCGGAGGCCGAGGTTCGTAACCACTAGGCTATCCGACTTTTTTTTATCAATTAAATAAGTCATTTTAATTTAACAATTCTTATTAAAAAATCTCTATGGCAGCAGTGATAGCCAAGTGGTTTGGGACCTCGACCTCTGCTAGGAAGGTCGCGGGATCGAATCCGGCGCGCACCGAGGGCTTTTCTGAGTTATGTGCACTTTAAGAAATTAAATATGGCTAGCTTTATCCGCCAACTCAAACTTTTTCAGCGTGGTCATTATGAGAGAAGGCCTCGAGTCCCTGCTGTGGGAACATAAAGTGGGCAGGAAAAAAAATCTATGATGTACATCTGTATATATCAATGTCTATACTCATGTTACATTGTGGTATCTATGCAAAGTTTTGTAGCATAGTTTGTGGTGTAATAAAAACTCGTATTTTCAGGTGAACAGTCCAGTGAATGATAATTAACGAAACTCCTTATTTGGAGACACTGGTGGCGCGACTGAATGAATTAAACCAGTTTTTTGGATACAGAAGAATATATGTATGTTTCGTGTTTGCAAACGAATTATTATGTAGCTAAATGCAACGTATGTGCATGTGCGATCAATGTTCCATCAACTGCCTGCTAGTAGTTAAGAAGCTATTCAAAGACTTGTGCTAGAGAAAAGCTAGAATATTCTAGATTAGTTTCCCGGTTATTAAAATTGTTATTGTGATGCTAAAGTTAATCATAATCCAAAACTTTACAGTGTTATATAGTAATTCTTGGCGAGGCCTAAATCTTTTAAAAATTACTTAGATGTCTCAATGTCAGGTTACTTAGGGAACATCTAATATACAGATATGTTTGTAATGATTTCCGCTAGACTACATTTAAATTCATGCCAAAAATAATACATATTGTGAATTTGTAACTTATATAGAAAAAATCATAACCACACTGCCGACACTCTGGACCCTTTCACAGTAAGAGTACAGTTATTTATCCTCCACGATTGCCAAGTGCGAGTTGGTGTATGTCACTTGATTTCGAAAGCCTTTGTTCTTGTAATATGTCAGTATCTTCATGACTTGCTTCGCTAAGTATGTAGTAAATTTTAATCGTCAAAATGATTATAAAGGAACACTGCTATCCATCAAGTATTTTTTTAATAAAAAAGAACAAGGTACATATTTACAATTATTGTAATGAACAGAAAGTATTTAGGTATATCATGTTTGAAAAATTATTCTATTTGTCATTTAATACAAAAATGTGCCATTTATGGTATAGACAAAGCATTGTTGAACACATTCTTATTTTATCTCATTTCTTAAGATCATATTTTTGAGCTTGGTTGCTTGTAATAATAGAATTTAATGAACTCACTATTGCCTTTTTTATCTATTTTTTTTAATGTGCGGCAACATTTATATTAGATATATAATTACAGTTAAGGCCATATGATGCGGGGTGATGATGTGATTTTGATGTTTATATAGTGTATGCCAAAGAGTTTAATATTGGTAATAATCAGTTAGAATTTATTATCTATGGATATGGAAATGTTTGACAAGGCGGGAAGTTGTATCGTTATGGTTTTTAAAAATGTACTTATTCTGGGTCTATTCCCAAGTGCGATAATGTTTTTTATTTACACAGAACACCTAATAGCCGAGAACCAGTGTTACACCTCAGGCAATTGAAAAATGCACTAGGCCTTAGTCTTTTTTATCAGTGCGAAATTAACCATAGAAAATAATATCCATGTTTATCTTATTACTTGTATGAAATCAATTTCTTTAAAATTATTTATAGTGCTTTAAAGACGAATAATTTATTAATTTTTATCACTCAAAGGATGTTTCGAATACATTCCTGCGTCAGTTCACTGCAGTCATTCCAAAATGCGATAGTTGCATTTAAATGTTGCTTTAAATGTTTTTGACAATTAGGAACAAATATTAATCGAATCTCATATTAAGCTCTGAGCTTAAGTAATATTTTTGTATAATTTAATTATCTAGTAAAGTGTAAGATTATTTTTTTGGTAATTCACACAAACTTGCCATTAATTATTGCTACGTTAATTTGTCACATATTTCTTTTCTATTTGATTATTCATGAAAACTATTAATATAAAATAATTACCAGTGCATTTTATCAAATATGCGCCAATTACCATGGAATTGAAATTATGGTTATGCTTTTAATATTGTTATTTGTTGTTGTGTTTCATAAGAACCATAATTTAAGGATAATGAGATAAAGGATCCTTTTCGTTAAAATGAATTTGTTAAGCCTATGAACTGTAAAAATAAACTATTCCTGAACAATCTCTATCTATAAAATTCCCTAAAAGTTTCCTTAATATGAATATCAGTAGACAGTCAAGGTATTTAATTTCAGTGATAATTTATTTAAAATTCTTTATTATTAGTTAATTTTTCATGACTTTGTAAAAACATATATTTATGGCACAGTATTTATTTATTAGTGAAATAATTAAATGGCCACCTGTCACAATATATTAGAGCCTCACCTCTACTACTACACACTCATACAGATAACCACTAATGTAGTAGACCACTATGATTGTAAGAGATAAAGTTTATTTTATTAATCTATCAGGTTCATAATAAAACCTTTTGGAAATTGTGTTTTACCTTGTAATAGAATACATGTGCCGAATTAAAATCTTCCAGAATTATAGTTAATCAAAAGTTTTTTTTATTGAATTCAACTTTATTTAAAAGGTTTTTAATCAACCTTTAAACATTTTTCCTGTAACAGTTAATTAATTATCTTCAAAAGTTTTTTAAACCATTGGTGCTGTGTTATCAAAATATACCATGTAATATTTAATTTTTTATACAATTATCTCTCATTAGCGTTACCTACCTTTTGATAGAGTTATATCAATTTACCTGTATTTTAGTGGACCTTTGCTTTTATTACTAAGTAAATGATGATTTCAAAGGCATGTAATCGTAATAATTAAGAACATATAACTCGATGATTTGTTGTACGAAAATCATGTCTATCGAAAAATGTTTACAAATACTCTGTTATGCTGTTAATGTATTAATCTATGTAGCTAGTTGTATTTGAATAAAATATCTGAATTAATATTGTGTTTTATTATTTATAGGTAGCTGTGATAGCCTAGTAGTTACGGACCTCGGCCCCCGAATCGAGGGTCGTGGGTTCGAATCCAGGCGCGTACCAATGACTTTTCTAGTTACGTGCACTTTAATAAATTAAATATCACTAGCATTCCCAAGAAGGGTTAGCTTCAAGCAGGCGGCCGGCTATAAAAAAACCATTGCCAATAACCCTAGCAGTGTGTTTAGCACAGATGGAGACTAACACACTGCCCCAACCCCAAGAAATGAATTGGGAAAAGAGGAGGGACAAAAAAAAATTCTAGTAATGAAAGAATAGTAGAAATGGTGCAAGAGCTAATAATACATTAAATAGATAAACGTCAATTTTGACTTAACTATAACCAAATTCAATTCTACGTCCACAAGTTTTATAACATCGTTTTATTATGTTTCATTCATTTCATTATACATTACACATGCTTCTGAAAAGCTCTTGGCCAATATTTTATTAATAAATGCATATAACATAATTACCATCGTTAGAAGGTATGGACAAAAAAACTACTATCAACATTATACATTGCCCTTGAAAATTTTTGAGATACTAACATTATTCTTTTCACACCACCTTCAGATTATTTTATTTATCAAGCAACCAAAGACGTTTATAATAGGCAGACTCGTCCAGAGCACAAGAATAAAAATATGTGTGATTAATGGTTATATATCAGTTTTTTTTAATAGTTATCATATTATTACAATAAAAACAATAAAATTAAGAGACATGGTTAGCATTGGCAAAAACCACAGGTTTGTCAGCAAGTTACTATGTTATGTCGGAATACTGCCAATATGAAGTTTCTACCTAGTCAGGCGTTTTCGAACAACCTTATAATCGTTAAAAGTCCACCTATATCCCCGGAATTGAACAAGAATGAGGGCCATGATTTACGATCGGTGCCAAGGAAACAGTAAAAAAAATTTATGACCGGTGCAGAGTGTGCACCTTGAGAGTAAAATTTTAGTTACTCTTAATTTTATTATATTTCAGACTTCGAATAAGATAGAGGAGTTTCAAATTTACAATGAAGAAAGAAAATGCACTTCTACTTCATAATCTTATGCTAGACTAGACGCTACACTTCATTAAACACAATAGTCCATTACAAATATGTTTAATTTCCAAAACGACTGTTTTACTTTTAGTTTTCATGGTCGTGTTTTAGTGGTGAGTAATCTGTAATCTTTTTTATCAAAGATCACTTAGAATTTTTTTGATACAAGTAAATATGAAAATGATTACAAGTTTTTAGTTTATTTTTGTGTTTGCTGTGTGAATTTTTTTATTTGGTGTGTGCATTAAATGTGTTCAGGAGAACTTTATTTAATAGTAGCAATAATTTTTTTCCTACGCACAAGGTCCTGATAATGTAAACAAAATAATTTGCTGAGCAGCCGCCACATCGTCGTCGATGATATTTATGGAATAATTAACTTTGACCAGTTTATAAAACATGTTTTCGTTGTGATATCAGTACACCTACCGTATTATCATTTAAGTCATACAACACTTTGAGAAAGATCCTATAAGAAAAAGGTCGACGGGAAGAACTTCCATAACTTATTCATTAATTTTCTTTATATATTTGGTTAAATAAACTTTTGGATTTCTTTACTCTTCTCGCAGTTATAATATTAGCGAACATAAAATCCAGAAATCTTGAGACATACTACAAAATGTACGATACCTTAATAAAATTATTATACTTTCTACCTGTCCGTCTGCCTGCATTTAAAGCTCGGAGGCAAACATTTTAACGGCTTACTTAATACACGTGTAAAAAATTAAGCGTAAAATGTTTTAAAAGTAATTAAAATATACCTTTTTTTATTTTATTTGAATTTATATGTGACTTATAACAAAATAATAAAATTTTGTTCAAGCCTATATGTTTAACCTGGTTGGTGTGCTGGACCGATTTCGACAAGATATTACCAGATGTAAAGTAGAGCAGCATATGTCCAGTAATAAATGTGTACTAATTAATGATGACTAATACGAGTACTCGTAAATGCTACATAGCTACATAATCGAGAATACACCCGAAAACTTACGTCACACTTGACTTTTATCAAATTAATTATTCTTGTTAAAACAGATAGCTATACTTTCTCATCAACTTCAAGGCACAAGAAACTACACGAAGTGTTCAATTTATATGAAATCCGTAATAATTGATATCACGCGGTTCGAGTTGACCAAAAACAAAATACCGAGTGTATCTATCATCTTTCGAGATGTAATGATGAAGAGCAACAGTCAATTGACTTTTAGATCACGTGAAATTCAGAGACATGCCGCGCAGATTACAAATATTTATTAGCCGAGGCTACTCGCCGAATAATGGCCATTAGTGTAAAAGCTAATTAGGACGATGAGTCATAAAGCCAGCTTCCAAATATAATGCCTCGAAACTGAGGAATGTGTAATTGGTCCCAATTTGCAGTGAATTTTACATCTTCAAAATTCAAAGAGAAAGGTTGAGCGAAGGGTGAATAAATGGTCGTTTATTTGCACGCCCTTTATTTAACCTCAATAATAAGTTTCGGAATGTGACCTCTTGAAGGAGAATTACTAAAATAAATTAGAAATAAACCAACATTGTGACAGGTTTGAATATTAAATGCGTAGGCATTTTAAGATAAAACTTTATTAACTTGGAGAATAAATCAAAACTTTTTCTGGAAATTTTATCTTACGTAGATTCAATCAGTTATTCTTATCTAAAAGTCTCATACAGGATGTGAAATAAGCATGAAGGATAATCACATTTATTAGCAATATTATTTTTCATTTCAATACAGTAATTAGGACAAGAAAAAGCCAGTTGTACTTAAAGTTACGACTAACTAAATTATTATCTGAAATGTTACTTCTTGCACCACAAAGGTCTTTCTTATATAATTAAAAAAATAGAGAAAGAGGGTTTAAAAATAACCCAATAATGTTTTGATTTATTGGTATTTGTGGAAAGTGCTCTCAAAGGTTCGTTTACTTCTAAGGTTATAGGGGCAACCCCCTCAACTTCCATGACCCCAACGTCCAGCAGGCCATACTGACCGGTTGGCGTAGAACACCCACGGTCCAGTGTCTTTTAGGCTACACGTACATCGTCCTACTTACACTGTACTTCTGAGATTAATGGAACACAGTAGTGACGCGGTGGCACACCAGCACAGCGTCTATGTGTGCGTCTAGTGCAGTGCTCGATGCGGTTGCGGTCGCAGCCGCCGTCGCCCGGCTGTCTGATCGTTTTACTGATACATGAGCTGCGCCGTACGAATACTAGGATTAATTGTTTTTAACCATCACCCTCGTAGTAACTGGCCGTTCAAACATCCACTGCCTGCTATCTTCAGATCGAGCTAATTAACAAAAAACATAATCCCCGTAATCAACCACACAAATTATACAATTACAATTTCTTAATTATATAATCGTTGAACATTAAAACACACACGAATTTATCACAAACATAATTGCAGAATTATCAGATATAATTGCAAGTTTATGTACATATATATATATATGGCATTTTTCAGTTTCATATTGCATAAAAAGTTTCAATTCTATTAAATCATCAACACAATCAAATTTAGATGCACGTTATGGTTCGAAACACGGGTGGGTTATTTTTTTTATTATAATCAAATTCATTGAAACATATTTTTTTTAATTGGTATAATAGATACACGTCTTACTGCCCGATGTAGCTCAGAGTCCGAAAAATTATATACAAATTTGAATAGTATATACACCTCATCTATTTGTAATAGTAAAATAATTTATTTTTTTGCTTAATATGTATTAATATTTAAATATACCTATATATTATATCTAAATAGTTTTGGTCTGTCTGTCGCCTTTTTGATTCAAGTAATATACACATCTAGACAGATTTTTACTAGGCTTCATTGGATTATTTTTAGTTTTTGACAGTTACTGGTAAGATAAAACCGGTCGCACTGAAAATCGATTGAAGAAGTCTATGTTCAGCAATGGATACCAATAGCATGAAAAAGAAAATAGTTTCTTCTCAATGATTTCTCTTAAACAAATATCTGAAACAGCTTTAATTTTTAATTATATTGATTATCTCTGTGAATCTAATTCTTATTCTTAGGGCGTTGAACTCTGCTGAGGAAAGACAATCGTCGAGCCAACAGTTTGTGGGTCACCTGCGGTGTGTGGTGCCAGATTTCTGTATCAGTGACTCGTCAGACATTTATGAAAGAGCGCCAGGTGGTTCGCTGGTGCATATAAACAGACGCTGCCGGATATTGAGTCTATAAAGTGATCTACATCGTGATTTTAAATGTAAACATTTAATTCATGTTGGACTTCATATTATATTATATTTAATTTTTGTTAATTTTCTTAGAATTAAAACTAAAGTTCTTGTATTATACATGCGCCTTCTAGAATAGGTCATTGGTATTAGCAGAGTTATCATTATTATTACTTTGGTTTTCGCACTTCAGACGGTTTATTGCAATTGCACTAGATACAGACATATATATGAAGTAGTCGAAACTCGGCCAAGAATTACTGACAAATGTCACTATGATATCTCAAATTATTTTAAGTTTTTTTACGTTTGAATCCAAATTATTGCTATGTTTTGACATGTTTAGTTCTTATATCCACTTGCTTTGAATTTTATGTAATTATAACTGTATTAATAAAAGTTGTTAGTCTTTTACAGCTTTTAACTTTCGGAGATAAAGATCTATGCTTGTTGGGCTTATATAATAATGTAAGAGTCAAGGAAGACAACAATTCAGATGCATTGTAAAACGCGTATTATTAGAACTTCCACAACATCAATTTCATCATTGTTTTGTAACATTTTTATCTAATCAGGAGATAGTGTCTTGCCTTATGCATTTTTTGGAGAATATCGATTGACATTTTTAATTAATGAGTAAAAAAAGAAAAAAAAAACACTTTAATAAATAAGTAAAAAAAGAACAAAAGACTACAGAGAAATGTTGAAAAGTTATTAAGTAGAGTTCTCTGTTTTTGTAATTCAACTTTTATGAGATAATCCAATGATTAAATTTACTACGTTTTAATACATGAATATATTTTTATTATTATTGTTATTCTGAAGCAATGAAATGTCATTCTAAATGAACGAGTTTATCGCGCCTTTTACAGTGTATTCTTTAATCATATTTATTTTAAAAAGAATACCTTTTTAGAAGTAGTCTCTGCCTACCCCTTTGGTAAAGAGGCGTGACTGTATGTATGTATGTATGTAAGAATACCTTTTCAATATCATATCGTTGATTTCTATTAAATTATTACATTTTGTTATCATGATTCTCGTTGGACATTTCCTATATGTGTCCTTTGTATTAATATTGTCGAAATCTCAAGACAATTTACCTGTATATTAAGAGCAATTGAATCAATATTTGTACAAGACTTCCTTATAAACTCATGATTAAACGTTCAATTCAATGTATGCTTGGTTTAAAGAAGGAAGAAGGGGCAAACGGATATTTGCGGAGCATCGCGCCCTAATACATAAATATAGATACATAAATATTCCGAAAACGCATGACGGTACCGGACGAGCTATCACAAGACAGTCCAAAACTGTAGACTTGTATGCAGACAGTAAAATAAATTACAAATTTGCTTTCTTGTTGTTGCCGCCCGAGCCAGAACCCAAGTGTACCTCGCGGCGTTTTATTTACTGCGAGAGACGGAGTCGTTAAATTTTGGGTTTGTTTGGGTGAGCTTGTGAATTGACGCAGACGTAACTGGCAGAAATCCAGGCCCTTCGGATTCGTCGTCTGGTAATATAAATCATGACTTATTCGCGACATTAAGAAGCACCTATTTCTCAAATCTATATTTATCTTCCTGTGATACCATCACTTCGTGTTTCACATTAAATTGTAACTGTGGAATATAACATAGATTATATATTTCATTAGTGAATGGATATTTATGCACCCTATAAAGAAAGTTTTAATGAAATTGACTACGCGAAGCAAATTGAGATCGACTGCTGGTGGCCTCTCTAAATTATCTCTTCTACTCCGTTCGCCCCGCGCTTCGCCTAATCCCCGATTTACGTTGCAGAGAAACTCAAACGCACAAAGTTTATCATTACGCAGCTGCCAATCAAGGCCTTACTATCACAACAGTCGTCATCCTTCGTATAATTCGTTCTTCCCCTTGCCAAAAAAGTAATTGAAACGAATTAGTATAGCTAAAATGACAAAGAGATATTCACTGACTGTTATATCCCCGTTTTACACATATTGCCTTAGTTCGAGAGAAGTTGATTGAAGTAACATCATCGGTGATTTTACCACAATCTCTATGACAACTTTTAACATTATTCTATAACTAAATCGTAATACTTAACTGTGTAGGGATTGCCCAATAGTAAAATACTATGACTAAAAAAAGTCCTGTTTAAATATTTTCCATAACGATAATACATACTTCAAAATAAATTAATGTGTGAACGAAAACATAAATAAACAAGGTAAGAAGCACTGCGCAGTAAATAAAATAAAGTAAATAGCAGTGGGGCTTTCATCAAAATTAAAATGAACAATTGCTTTTATAATAAGTTCAGACATTTTAGTTTTAAAAATATATAGATTCTCTTTGCTATTTGAATGGTGTCACAACATAAGTTAAAAACGTGACAAATATGTCAAACACGAAAGCACAGACAGACCAGTCGCCACAACAGGGCTCTTTTCTTTAAAAAATCTCTAAAAATATATGTTTCTAATCGATCTAAAGACTCTTTTAAGTAAAGAAATGACTCACGTACGTTAATATTATCAGTTGATACATATTTAGTTTCCCAATAAGAATAACACGAAGAGGGTAGATAATAATTGTAAAGAAAAAATTATGCTATAAGTGGATCCATAAATTTGAGCGCAGAACACTGGTGCTGTTAGGTTGATACTTCTTTAACATAAACGGCACTAATAATATATTAATATAATAGGATTGTAAAGATCATCAATTTATTTACTTCAATCAAACAGTGCAGTGCACATTCATGACATGCATTTCTTGCGCGGCAATTCTGAGTATGTAATATTATATGCCCGCTGATTCGACTATTTTGAAATATTGCGACGACCTATTCCCAGAAAAATATGCTATTAGTTTACGTCTTCTGCGTCAGCACGATTATGTTGTCGTTGCTCCAACATTGCTTGATTTCAATTGTGCAAAAAGTTTTTTCAACGTGTCATATTTTTAGCGTTTTACAATGTATTTGATTGCTTTATGCACTTCAACGCACTGCATTAAACTTACTGGCACCCGTGTGGATAAGCTATTCTCAGAATAGAATTCTCTCGGAATATAGCGTTTTCCATGGCAGTGAGTTCATCAAGGTCACATGTTGAGCGTCTTTTTGCACCACTATTATAGAAGTACAATTTTACATCGCGAAATTTTTAAGTACAACTCTTAAATTAATTCTCATGTTTTTATAGGATAGTAATACTTTATCCCTTCTACATTAGTTTCGGATATGGCCTGTATCGCTGTGGCCCCTTTTCTTAACACGGATTGTGATACATGAACTATTTATAAAAGTCATTCATATACATATTTACAACAACTATTTTAACATCGCAACCAAAGAAGCAATATAGAAAAACAACACATAAGAATAAAGAAAACAAAGCAGTTTTTCAATATTACTGAATCAAGTTAATTATAAGGACTCTGTAAATGATCATTGCGTGCTACTATACTATAATTATATTCCAAGATATAATATGGAGATATGAGTATGGATTGTAACGGTCACCGGTTAGAAACTTCCAATAGAATTGCATTATACTAATTTCTAATAGGAACGAAAAATTTATAACATAATTAAAAGGCATTAGTCTCCTTTAAACCATTCTGTTAAATACTGTCACAACTAATCTTGCACTTGTTAAATAATTGATAAATCCTTATTAAATTATACGCAGTTTACGAAAGCGATTCTTTGGCTATATAACAGTGATAATTACCCTTCTAGAAATATTGCGACATGCAAAGAAAATTCTATAGATTCTACGTCCATATTATTTTTTTTATTTATTAGCGTACTATGATTTACGATTTTTCTTTTCAGTCTTTATCGAATGATACATATTTTCTGGACTAGGTGTCAATTAGGCACGTTTCATTATACTTAAAATAATATAGAAATTAAAATGATAATGTTAGAAAGACTATCAACTAATTGTGGAAGTTTTTTATTCAACTTATTACATATCAGTCGTCAGATGACGTATCGTTTTTCTGATTAAGGATTCTTTTCTCCTCTGCCTTTCAAATTTGAATTCGATGATAAACATTTATTGGTTTCAAATCTCAAATACGCAAAGTTTTTCATGCAATGTATAAATATTTTACATTTATTTTAGAGTCATAATGAGGAAAATCTAACAGATATTCCTCTAACTATACAGATAGTGTCTTTATAAATACTGTATATATTACTTTGTAAGCATTTTATCATAATGAGAGAGTTATTACAACGAATTAGTATTTATAAAAGGGACGCAACCGAATTGCTTATCGAAGAGGCCACAGCAATTGTGTCAAAACCATGTGATGCACCGTTTGATAACGTTGTAACGTAATATTAGTTCGGTAACAAAAATTTTCCTATCTAACACGATCATAGACTCCTAAACACTGCGCAGTAGGTGATACGTTAAAATTTTATAATATGTAACAATAATCTTTCTTTACGTATTTTACTAAGACGGGTAAAGGAATAATAAGAATATAATGGAAAGAGTATAAATGAATACGAAATCATATTGTTATTATTAAATTGGATAACGTTGCATATGATGATGAATCGAATACGTGAACAAAAATGAGAGCATGTCGCCCAGAAAAAAGTAGATTTCAAATGACGCCTCCCAGAATACTTCAAAAATTACATTCTCCTTATTCCGATGTGTAAGAATTGTTACTAGAATGAGCGCGATGGGATTGTAGGTTATGATGAAATAATTAAAATAAATAGAACACAGACTTTTGTCAACGAATGTAACGTAATGCAAAATGAAACTGTAAAGGGGATGAGACGTGTGTTTAGTGGGTGGCTGTCGCTCCCTCGGTATTGTGGGACAGGATGATGCAACAACGGCGCACTAGGCGTCAGGGCGGGCGCGGCCGTCCCTACTAGTTAAATTCCCAGGACGCTTTGATGCTTCCGACTATATAGTTTTATCTATCTTATAACGCCACGAACATTTTAATTAAAATAGATTTCACTGCACATCTGTCCACGATTTGTGTTGCATTTCTAGAAGCAACAACACTATGTTTTTTGCTACAGTATATTGGTATTATGACTATTTTCTAAAGACACAAATGTGAATAGCCTATTAGCCTATTGGTGTTGACATCTTTAAAAAGTGATTACATCATGTAATTATAGTCTATTGTTTGACGTCGATCATGGCGGCAAATTTTTTATTTATAACACATTTTAAATAATTTATGATCTGCCTCTTAAGTTGTTTTTGTCAAATTACGCTGAGACATATTAATAACCTTTGATATTTTGTCTCTGATCTGTTTTTGTACCATATGTTTGCAAACGGTTTTATCGCATACAAGAGAGGCCTCAGTTATATCAAATGTACGTAGTGAGCGTAGTAATCGAACATTACATACAACAATAAATAACATTCTTGTTTATTTATTGAACGCGTGCCGATCGTCATCTGTACGCCTTGCGCTACCGCCGCCTCATTCATGTTTATACATTTAAATAGTTTCAATAATAAATATTAAGTTGTCGAATACGTCGCAGTTCGGGACTTTGATTTCGTATAGATTTACGGAGTTACGGCGAGACGCGGCGGTGGGGAAGCAGGCATGTGTAGCAGTCAGTGCTACATATAACTGCGCGCCAAGCCGCCGGTGCCACTCAATCTCGCTCCGTCGTCGTCGTCTAAACGAACGCGCGCGCTCAAGAACTGTTTTACAACTTAGCTCTAAGCAGCTGCTACCTGATACCTGATCCGCGGAGAACTCCTCACCGACCATGAAACGACAATTATTTGTTTTACTTGCCGCCCTCACGCTCGCCGCCGCCATGGTGCCCAGGCACAGGGTGAGTAACTTTACTTTGTTACAAATATATATATCACAGGGAATTTCTCGAAATATTACTTTATATTTTAGAAACTGGCTTAAAAGTTACTGATTTATTAAGTGTTTATTTTGTTCAGGAATATCAAAAAATTCTTGTGTAATTTTATTTATAGCATAAATTAGTAATTTTATTTATTGATTAATCAAATAAAAATGTTTACTTCCACGATTATAAACCACTTGTGATGAATTTTTGAGTCCGTAGTGTACAAGTGCAAATAGTCACGTAGGTACTTTTAAAAATAGGGTATCCAAGAAAATAGTAGACTATCCAGGTCAAACTAATAAATATGTTTTACGGTACGTTTGTAACATAAGTTCGTGGTTTATGTTAAGCGATCATTTTTAAAACTATAAAGAATTATTAATTGTATCTAAAACATCGAATTAGTATAGATTCATATACATAATTGAAATTTTGTAAAAGCTAGTTTAAACTTGCAATTTATCAGAAACAGATTTAGACATAGTTAAAATTATTTGTGTTGATGTTTAAATTCAAAGTATTAACTGTAACAAATAGAAAGGTAGAAAAGAGGAAAAGTATATGATTAATAAAAGAGAACGGTAAATACTTGTATTCGCATTGTAATATTTATTAAACATGGTAATAAAAACAAAGTCCAATATAATAAACAATAACTGGAATATACTCGAAACTCTTGAATGTCTGAAATTAAATTAACATCTTTAAGAAATTCGCTAAACAATTGGATTCGTCTATTCGTTTACATTAACATAGGCAAAGTCGCGTTTACAAGTCTTAGTTATAGAAAAATTATTTTTGTTAGAAGTAGGTAGGCTAAGTATAAACATATTTTTTTTAAATCCTGCCGTATTATTGTACATATAATAGGCTCAAGTATGCTTTGCATATTTGGGTATATAGATTTTCTAATATTATTAACAAACATGAACTTTTGTAAGCAGAATGTTATAATAGTTAATTTTAATATGTTCTTGTAATTTACTATTAAATTGTAGTAAATAAGAAATTTTATTGTAAAAGTTTTTTTTTGTATGTATCGATAACAGCTATAATTTCATTGCACTATTTATTTTTATTAACTCTCTTTTATAGTAATTTTAGTGATTTAACTACGACGTATAAATATCAGATTAAACGCGGCAAAACCCTGTAGTATGTGAAACTAAGATCTTAAGCTCTCGCACATTCAGAAAGCGGCGGGTAACATTTCTATTTCCGGTGCCTGTTAAACGTACGTTTTTAACGATCCTTTTAATTCCCCGTATAGTTCGTGAGTCACATGCCGGCGGTGGCCGTGACTCGGCTAGATGTTTTCATCTGCTTGAACAATGTATTTTAGTGAGAGAAAAACATTATGGTCGATGACCCGTTGTTGTTTACGCGCAGGAGCGATACTTCCTGTTTACTCAATTATGCGATCACGCTTCCACGTTACAATATGCGCGATTTTGCCATTCATTCTATAATTCGTAGTGGGCGGTATCGTAAGGCGCATGTGGCGCGACCGGACGCCGGATACTATCAAGGGCGCGGCGTACACTGTCCGTGTCATCTATTACTACCGAATTCCGAAGCGGCCGAGGACAGGCGGGAGCGGGGAGCCATTCACCTAACTTTTTTATATACGAACACTCTATACTTGAACTGAACTTCACATGGTATTAAGTGTCAATGGGACCTTAGATGGTAAAACGTTCACGCCCCCGAATACTGTTACCTTAAGTTTGATAAATTGACAATCAGAACACGACACTGCTGTTGTCGCGGCAGATTTACAATGTGTAACAAGAGCTAGGCGGTAGTAAAATCAATTCATCAACCCAAAACGACATTACGTGTTTAGACACATGTGGTTCCTTTGTCGTACAAAAGCACTTAACCAATGAGCTATAGTTCATAAGTACACAGTATCATAAGTTAAAGTAGTAAAATAATAACCTACACTTTAACAACATTGTATGACGATAGTTTCTCCGATACCCTTTAACACTTACATATCGTAAACTTAGATTGTATCATTTAAAAATTTTGAGCGATTATACAAAGTGTTCAATTAATTAATGCGATGGCTGCCGCGTGATCGGATAAATTTATCTATGCGCAACAATATAAAATGTATCGATTAATAATATCATTATCTCAACCGATTTACTTCCACTTTATATCCAGCGGGTCTCTTGTTAGGTATGTCACAAAATGCGGTCAACACTTACTTAAATATTACTGATAATATTATTTTGTATCATCATTCGCCTGCCCTTATCTCTTATATGGAAGAAGAGGACATACTGCACCGACCCCAAGTAACCAATTACTTGGGGTCGGTGCAGTATGTCCTCTTCTTCCATTCATCTCTATCATACGTCAGGTATTTTTATGCACCCATCATAACAAAAAATAAAGTACCTAAATGTCTAAAATAAAAAATCTTTACGTAAATGGTTGGCTTCAGCTCAAAAGATTAGAAAACGATCATCGTCTTTAGCGTCATGTCTTATAAAAATACATAAAGTGAATTACAATTTATTACGTCATACGAAATAAGTAACTTATTATATACAATGCAGCAGGGAACAACATTTACGACCGACGTTAAAGTCCGCATCGGACCACTCCTGTATCAACGTAGATAGCTTAATTAAGAAAGAAATAACTAGAACAATAATCACCCATAGGTCATCGTTCATCTAATTTATAACACGGTCTTATATTGATAAAGCTGTAATCTCTTCGCAGCGGGCAGTGAACCTGGAGGAAGAATTTATGAAGGCAGCTGCCGCTACACGGGAGAAAATTTGTATGCCGCAGACACCTTGCGCCTGGTCCATTTACATAACACGCCAAAAAATTATCGATACGAAAGTTGACAATACTTAGTAAGTATCTGCTGCTAAAATATATGTATATATATATTTATTGTTCATGTAAAAGAGTGAGCGTCTCCATTTTCTGGAAAATTTCAAGTGCGCGTAGTATTATTAAAAACTTACTAAACTTACAAACGGATTATTTATTAAATCTTTTCAAATTAATACTTCTTTTCTAAACTTAAAAGTCCTTTGCGCTTCTGTAATGTCCTATCTTTTAATACTTACTTTTTTGTTAAACAGTGCATTGAACCATGCTTACAGATCTGTACTGGTTCTAGAAAAGTAGTTACGTATTTTATATTAAAGTTGTTTCACAATATAAAATAGGTTTTGACAACGAGGCACTTCATTAAGTAGTTGGCATAATTCTTCACGACAATTTTTTTACAAATTATATTTATTAGAATGAGACGTTTAATTTATTATGACTGAGTTAACTACGCGAACAAAAAATTGTTCTATTTGTCAGAGTAATTATAATGATAAAAATGTACAGCCAATATTTATGACTACATTTGCGAATTTTTAACATGTCAAAAGTCGCGATAGCACTAAAACTTTGAATCATCTTAAGAGAATAAATCTAGAGACACGAATAACAAGTCAATATGAGCGCATAAACTTTCACGTAATATAAAATTCGAATTAAAAATCAGTATTCTTCGATAAGTTTTTGTTATTTGAATTGATCATTTGTGTACAAAGAAAGGTTCATAAAAACAAGATAGTAAATATGAGATGACGCAGAGTTATTGATAATAATGCGTAAATATTTCTCCTAACCAATCATATCAAGCTTTTCGATAACGAGCTCGTGACACCGTGACCCATATAACGTTAAAACTACTATATAAATTGTTTCATTAACAAACGCTGGCTCGTTCGTAAAGACAAAAGATAACCAATTATAATTGTAACTATTTCTTGGAATTGCGCATTAATAAATCTTTAGTGATAGCAATAGATAATAAATTAAGTAAATAGAATGTATAGCAATATGTCGATTTATATGTTTATAATACACAATTTACCCACGAATTAAACGTGTTTTATATTATGTAATATCTATTAATATTTTTAGTATAACACAAAACTTACATCCACGTCGTATGGATGTTCTAAATTCTCAAATTTTATTTGTCTTACAGCTGCAACTGTGCCGCCGGTATGAAGTGCGAAATTAACGAAGACGATGAAAACGTTAACGCTTTTGTCCATCGCTGCAGGCCGCTCATCATAAACGAGGAGACCTTGGAGAGCTAGCGCGCACAACTCCTCGGCTAGCCACCACCTCCTTTCGCCAACTATTACGCACCGAACAATCCCACACAACCCAAAACTTTGTCTAAATAAAGTCTCATAAATAGATCGTAAAAAACCCTTCTCTGTTATGAAATGTGACTGAAGATAATAAATTCATCAATCATGATATAGCATTACAATTGCTATTAAAACATATTTGCAAATTTATTGTAAGTATCAAATTTATTTAATTCAAATTGAGTTGTGAAACTTATGCGCCATGGAATAATAATCCTGCTAAACCTTCAACAAATCCTAAATACCTAAATCACCATACACTTCCTTAAACCTTCACCTGCCAAAACTCACGCCCAAGTTTGCGCGACAGGCGTTGTACAAAAATCTAACGCCGTTCTACATCCGATTTGCTTTAATTTTTTATATGTAACAAACAGAAATTTTGTACATATTTATTACGTACAAATATTAGTATATAAATAAATTTAAAAGTATCTAACTAAATATAAATAGGAAGTGCCACACTTAAAAGTACTTATTAGATTTTAATCAATGTTCCTTTGTCAATCTATTGTTTATAAATTTTTCTGAAACAGATAAATATTTTTATTTATCTGTTGGGAAGAAATGTTTGACTTGATTACTCGCTTGTCTATCGAAATTTTATTATTTATGAAGTATTTTACGTAATAAGCAGCTAGATTTAGTGATACATCAATATGTCATAATAAATGTAACGTAGATTTTAAATACAGAAATGTTATTGTCTTAATAAATGGATAAATAAATTATTGTATTTTATTTTGTAGAACGATTTTTGATAGTTCATGTCATTTTGAAAATGCATCATAATTTTGCGTAATAGGTACCATTTTTTTAAACTATATGTACTTGTATACAACGTATTAGATTTTGACTAACAAAATACATTTTTGCCTCATAAAGAATGCAACTTTACATAATTTACAAAGTAAACCTAAACTGTCATGGCTCAGTTTGTAAATCTGTCGAATGCGCTATATCTCTCCGAGAGGCGTGGGTTCGATCCACAATAACTGAGCTTGAGCTTCTGATGAAGGAAAATATCTTAAGGAAAACGACATGTACCAAGGTACAGCTTATGCGAATATGTGACATCCGCCAACCCGTAATTGACCAGCGTGGTAGATAAAAAGCCAAGATCTCTCATTACGAGTCTTAGCAGTGGAAACATCAAGTGGGCTGTTAATAATATATTATTATCGTAAACTGTCTGTATGTTACATTAAAATTATTTAGTTATTAGTTTCTTTATATTACTCATATGAATTTATATTTACATGATACTTAGACCAAAAAATCATTAATAACAAAAATGTTTCGATATAATGCGTACATACTTTCGTATTAACATATTATGAATGAATAATTACATAAATATACAATAACGCAATAGTCTGCGTTAATATTTTAGGGTAAACGCTAAAAAACTTTTACTAAAAATTTTATCAATCTGCCGGACGAACTATTTTAAAAGCCAAACGAGTTTTCAACGCTTGTTTCAAACGATACATGGAGAAATTCGCGTCAGTAAAAAATTTTATTCTTCATATACCTAGATAGATATAGCCAGATAGCTAGATACATATTATATGTAAGTTTCATCTCTTGCTTCATCTCTATGAAGCGAGCTCACGGAGATGCAGAAAACCGGTTTAAATTTATACCTTGCCCTCTTTTTGCGTCGTCACGCCTCTAACATTATAATCTATAAGTAATTTTAATAGTACGTATTTTGTTATAGAAATACGTTATTAGCTCGCCGGTATCCGGACCCGCGAGCCCAGAATTCGATTATGATGCATTAATGCCGAATATGCAGGCATCTATCCGTACCGAAAATAGGAGAAATGCGCCAAGAACTTGGGCATGCAAGTAGAAGAAATGACCGATGCCCAGAGATAAATATAGGTAGTATATACACAAGCTTTATAAACTCGAAAGTGAATCAATATAACGTAAGTTTTTACAATAGGGCTTAGAAATAACTAACGTTATTAACAATATAAAAAGGGACAAATATGTATTATCATAAATGTATATATATATATA
>DWHU01000408.1:0-19627 GCA_018247975.1 Parides photinus | reverse complement strand
TAATAAATCCTTTAAAAATAATTTATTATATATTAATTATTTTAATTTCCATTACACTTAGCCGCTTAGAAGAGCTTTAACTAAAATGGGAGCATCAGCACCACTGGTCCAAAGTCTAATTCCTGACACGCAAGATAATTCGCTGAGTTTTTCTGTACTTAATTACTTGAAGAGAATGAAAAATCAAGCCAAAATGGAATTTGAAAAACTCTGTGCCGATGTTATTAATAAAGCTTCTAATGGAAATAATCAAAAGGTAATTTGATAATACTATGTAGTTGTGCTCATATGTATATATATATATCCTTGAATACCTTTTATTTTTCTCGATAAGCAGAAACGTTGCCTTATGGTATAAGATACGCCTTCTTATAGTAATGCTGTGTTAGTTAGATTATATGCATACTCAAATCACGGTAACCAGTAATCTTACTAACGTTTTTCAAATCAGGTCACAATAATGTTTAAATAATATTGTGATAATGTTTGGCGGCAAAAGTAGGCGCTAAGTTGATAACCAACGAGAGGATTTCCGCGAACTCTGAAGTTGATTCATTGAATATACAATAGATTTTCTAATTGTATGAGGTTATTTTAGTCTTATAAAATTGTTTAAATAACTTAACATCAAAACAAATTATTTGCTCAAGTTATATTATAAAAAAAAATTCGTGGTAATGTTTTATACATTCAGCAAATATTTACATATTTTTTATCAATTCTGTATGAGAACAAAAGTTTCTAACTAACTTTATGTAATAAAATTTCAGGTAACAGAAAGTGTTCGCGTTGTGTCTAGATCACCATTAAAAAAAGATTTAACATCTCATCCATGTTTACAAGACAAGTTTAGTGCGTTGCGCGATCAATTGAACGAATTTGGAGGTTTTGTTGTTGGATTATCACGTGGGAGGAACAAGGCACAGGCTCATACTTATAGAAACCCATTCGATATACAAAGGCGGGACCTATTAGATCAGGTTAGTTATTATTATTTATTCTTAAATTATTTCTTTCTTCCTGTGTAGCTAGTATTTATTTTTTTATTTCGATTTTGTGACCATTATTTTCTTATTGTGATAATGATTAGACGAGAATAAAAATTTCATTTATATTTATGTGTTAACAAGTTCTATGCCAGATTGTTTCTTCAAGAATTTCTGTTTCAACACGGAATGTGTTAAAAATGCGAAATTAAACACAGAATGGTACTTCATTATGCAAAATTAATAAACTTTAATGCTAAGCAAAAACAGATTTGACTTTCGCTTTCTGAAGGAAAGTTTCAAGTTTCAATTAGAGGGAAAGTGAGTTGGTTTTTGACTAATGAAATACTATAAATATAAAGTATTTTTTGCTCTGAATTACGACTGTGTAATTAAAAATTATTAATTCTCGTGTACAAAATGTATCAAATTATTACAAAATCATTTCAGGTAGTCCGAATGCGAGCAAACTTTTTGCAGCCGTCCTTAGCGCATACGCGTCTAGTCGACGAAGACAGCGTGCATTCAATGCCAGTGGCGCAAATGGGCAACTACCAAGAGTATCTCAAGAGAATGACACCGCAGTTACGAGAGATCGAATCTCAGCCAGTCAGACAACATATGTTTGGCAATCCATTTAAAATAGATAAGGTAATTATTTTTGTGGACAATCAAAAGTTTTATATTGGTCTAAAAGTTTGAAATACTTTGAATGTGGAAATTGATTATGAACCAGTTTTCACGCTGATTTTTTCTGTTAGGACGAATAGTTTAATAATACAAATAATTTGTCTACTAAAAATTTGATTAAAATGAATGTCTATTATTATAATTTAATTTTCATTATCACTCGATTCCACATTACTATGCGGATTAACGGAGACGAGTTATTCGAGTTCGTTCGAATTTGACCGTCGTCTTTTGTATTGCATCTACAGTGCCCATTATATTTGTAAATTTATAATGTAAATTTATTAATATTAGCATTAGTTATTATTATAAATAGTTAGCTGTCTTAAAACTCCTTTAAAAGTGGTATCCCAATCCGTTCAGACACTTGTTGAAGGTGTAATTGTTAGCCTCTAGTGTTACACAAGCCAATAAGAATTAATTAACAGTTATCTCTTATTATCATATACCCAAATTTTAGACTTAGGTATATGACAAAATATAATATTGATGACATATTTTAATAACGACTGATGTTGAATGAATTAACTACTAAAATAAATAACAAAGGTAAAATTTACAAAACTATTGTAACACCTGTATTATTGTAGGGATTAGAGTGTTGGGCAACTAAGGAGAATGAAAAACCTTTTCATGCTGAGATGAGAATGTTAAGGTGGGATGTGTGGGAGTCACAAGAATGGATTAGATCAGGAATGAGTATATAAGAAAAAGTTTGAAAGTGGTACCTGTGGTAAAAAAATTTAAAGTAAATGATAAATTTAAAGCAAAAATGCGGTATGAATGTTTTTGGTTGGAGAGGAAGACCGAAAAAATAATGGATGGATTGTGTAAGAGATGACAAGCAGTATAAGGGAGTGAATGATGAATTAGTGTGATAAGAATGCATAGAGAAAACTGACATACTGCGCCAATCCCCAATAATTTGGGAAATTGGTAAGATAATGAGAAGAATGAATAGTATTAACTATAATTTTCATTTACTAAGTGATAAAAAAAAATAAAAAAATTTATTAACCTATTGTTAAAATCAAATATTTTATTTTCAGCGTATGATGGTCGATGAGGCAGACATAGACCCACTGGGCGCGGTACGTGGCACGGGCGGGGGAGGGATGGCAGGCAAGCGTGGTGCTGAAAGTCCACGAGCGGCGCCGCCGAAACGGAAGGCCGGTCCGCTGCCGTTGCATGTTGTAGCCCGCCGTCCCTCTTCCCCTGCACCGCTGCCCCCGCCCTCACCCGTCCCGCTCGTCGCTCCACAACCCTCGCCGCTACCCGCCGCCCCGTTGTCTCCAGTTACAACACGTCGACCAGCTTCCCCACTTGCGCCTGTTCCCTCAGACTTGCCATCGGGACGTCCACCTGAAGTGAGTATTTTGTTTACAGTTAAGTAAACATGTTCATGTTAATATACAAATTTTTCCTTAATCTCTACTAGTAACAGTTTAAATTGAAAGGAAATACTTATGCGTTAAAAAATTGTGCCAAAAGTGAGTATTGAGAAGAAAATTCAACATTTAATCAACAGAGACTGCAACATAGAGATGATTAGATCACTTTTAAAGGTTTTCTTATTTACTACCTCGGATTATATAGTAAAAGGTATACTATGTTACATGATAACTTGACATTTTCAGGAGCCGCCAAATGTGGATACTGGAGGGCCAACTGTCGCACTGCCTGTTACAACAGCGCCGTCGGCTACGCCTGCTAATTTACCTCCCGTCGTCAAACCATTCCTTAACGGAGGTATGTCCTAAAGAACTTGGGATTTACTAATTTTTTTAGTGGTCACTAGTAGTAGTTAAACATTACTAATTATTTTTAATGTGTTTGTTGAAAACCTGACATTTACTTTGAATGATAATTTTTTTAACTAAAAGTCATGTTATTGGTCTATATGAATTTCATGTGTAAATCAATAAGTAAACTATTTGGGTAGAAAGTAATTTATGTATAGATAATGATATTTGTTTGTAAGTAGGTCATTGTTTATTTAGTGTAAGCCAAAACCATGCTGTGATTTCTGCTGAAGAATTGGATTTTTTTTTATTTAAGGATTGTTTACTAAATAATTTATAACTTTTTCAGATGCCTATACAACAATGGGTAGTAAAATGCCTCGTTCTCCGTCGCCACCGGCCGATACTACGACGGTATCCAGTGCGGCGCCGATTTCGACAGCATTGAGCACCACCGCCTATGTTGCGCCCGCGGCGCCACTACACGACTCGCAAGAACTACAAATAAATGCAATATTACAGGGAATAGTGGCAGAGAACGATTCCATGTCACGGGGGAAAAAGCGAAAAAGAAAGGTAAGATTTTCATCTTCCTCTGCCAACTGGCAGTCAAAACTTATACAACACTGTTAAAAATAACTAAAATCAGCTATAATTATCGAAATCGGTAAAAGCTAAACGCGTTATACGACCTGAAGAATCGCGAATTAGATTCCGTCGCTGAGTAATAAGCTTTAGCTTGTGTAAGCTACGTTTTTCAATAACAACAGTTTGTCATCGCACCTGATTAGGACGATAACCTCGGTTCTGTAAGATTAATATCTCTCGGGTATGTAATGATAAGCTACTTCTGTGAAAAATTTACATATAATGTAAATATTTCTTATGTAGTTTGAATTTTATATGTTGATAGTAACACTTCCAATGTTCATCAGGAATGCGAGAAAGTAAATTGGTAGGTTGAGCGCAGACTCGTATTGCTTACCCTTTTTAATGACGTCTAAGATGTTCGTACTATCAACTTTTACAACTTAATTGGTTATGGACTAGTGGATTCCGAATCCTATATGATTAAGGCACACATGTATGTAGATAATTTCGATAAAAGAATATAGGAGAAAGAAGTGGGAATATTGAAAGAGGATAGGTCATGTTACCCCCCTCCTCAATACATATACAATTTTTTACTGTGTATTACTGTAACTCGACATCGCCTAATAATTTTAGTATAATTTCGTCATCATTGATGGATTGTGGTGATGGGACGCTTATATGGCTGGCCCATGTGAGAAATTAATGGCGAAACAATATGATTTTGGCTGAGCAATTTTTTATTATTTCAGAATGAAAAGCCGCAGCTTCAACTGCTTCTGCCGCCACAACCGTCGCGGAAGGAACTCGCTGATATTAGAAAGCACAATCTTGGCGTTCGTTCAGAAGTGTATCGCGCTGTGCGGCGACCTGGGAGAGGTCAGTGATTACCTTATTTTGTTTGTAATAAATAAATAAATAAATAAATAAATATAACAAATATAGGTATATCCATTAATGTCTAATATTTTAGCCATGGTCAGGCATGTGGTATACTTTCGTATTCAAAATGCTATTTATTTCTTTTCCACATACGGTGCATTTAATGCTTAGGCTGCACTCCTTACCTTGTTACCTTAAACCTGCAGACAGAAATTTTGGAGGCTAGTGTAACAATAAAGAAAATATAGTATAAATAACACATACATTTACCAAATTTTCAATAATACATATAATAAACAGACTATAATATATATAACTCTAATACAGATATACTATGACTGAAATATTTAAGTCTGGACAGTCTTCAAGTAATGAAGATGAAGCTTTCCTCTTAAAGAACTGATTATTGCTACATAATTGGTTCATCACAATATTTTTTAATGTCTCTGGCAACAAATACGAAAAATATATTTTATTACCGCCTTTGTAAATGCAATTCAATGACAATAGGAATGTTGGAGAAAGTGAAGACGCTATTTCAACGTGAAAGTTGTCGTTGTGCTTGTCGCTCACTTTGCATAATGAATTAAAGTGATTTCATAGTTTATTATAATGTAAATAAGTTATCGTGTTTAAAATTATGATTAGGATATTATTATTATTTAATGTTACCCTGCTTAATGATTTTGTTTTCTTTTATCATAAATTTGAACCTTATTTCCATATGTAAGAATGACTGGCCTTGTATTACTCAATTAGGTTTAATTCTGTTTGTTCAATAGGTTAATATTTTACTTCAATATTCAATTATTCATGATATGAAACATGATATTGAGGTTTAGGCATGCTCTCCCAATGTACCCTGGCTCTTATATCTTCATAGTCGCAAGAACAATGCTTTTTGGCAGATTGAACTAATATGATTGTAATAAAGCTACACTAATATGTGCTAGAGCCCTTGTAAACCAGAATTTTCCAGAATTAAACTGGGGTCGTCCGTGGTGCTAGACTAGTTTGCTACTTCTATAGTTCAGTCAGTTTTGTGTAATTTTTGTTATGATTTTCATGTTTTTGTTATTGGTAAATAGTGCGTAAGGATATCTTAATTATCTTTTGGAATAAGGATTGATGTGGACCTCTTTTTTCAGATTTCACGAAGCTCTTCGAGTGTTTGAAACAGTTGAAAGGAAGTGTGGACATAAAAAAAGAGGTGATACGTGAAATTATTAGCGAGTCTCTGAGGTTCAAGAGGAAGGGGCTAGCGAAGCTCTTGGAAGATTTCTTGTTGAGCCTGGAGAGGAACGGTAACAGTGCCTCAGTCTGTATGAAGAGAATAACGAACTCAGTGTACGGAAGCACCGCGGGCCACAGCTAATGGCGGCGCCCCCGATCACGCGGGATGACTTTTTAGTGTAACGATAACTGTTTACCACAATTGCGACATTGTTTTTAATGAAAAATCTGTATCTGGCCACAAATTTGCTATTAAATTTTATTAGTGGTAAAATTTGTAAAAAACATTGTGTTTCGTCTTCAAATAATATTTTTTAATCTTACTAGGTTTATGACTGATCAAAAAGTCAAACATGTGTGTATAATATTTATATATATATGAATGCAAAATCTGTCATTATGTTCACATGTATTATTAGTATTCAATGCGTCGGAACAGTATTAATTCTTTTATCATAATCCGACATAAAATATTAAATTCGAAACATGATATTACAATTACTTTTAGAAATTTCTAAATATAGGTCTCAGCACTAGGGAATTTTCAAGGCATTTATTTGTATGTTCTTTTCTCATAGGTTAATTATAAGAAAATAATAATAATTTTTCTTAACCATGATCTGATCATGCCATATTCTCGAGTCGAATTATCATCTGTTATAAATTATATCATTATCATTTCATCAGTCGTCCACTGCTGGACAAGGGTTTGCTCCTGAGGTTTTCCGCAACCTTCGTCACCAATGTTCTTTGCGGAGACTACATGAACAGCGTCTACAGGTCTTTAATTTCATCATTCAATAATTGTGGTAAATGGAAACAAAGCAATATATGAGTTGTAAGGAGTTGAAAAGTTTTTATGCGGAGTAACAGTGAGAGAGTATTTTGGAATTTTTGTAAATAGCAACATTGTACATATTAGATTTTATTACAATTACCAATGAACATAATTTTATTGTTTAGAATGTCTCAATGCGTTATGAAATAGAGCCCGTAGAGCCATTGGTCATTGTGGAATCCTGAATTGAACTTGTGTAATATTTGTAAATGGATGTATGTTATAAACAATGTTTCAATATAATAATAACTGTGTGTGATAATAGATAAAAGTTTTCACATTTTTTATGGTCTTAAATGCATTTAAATGTTATACAAATTGGATTCTATAAGGGGCCTTTTGCTCTCAGGGTTGTTCGGTCAATTGTAAAGTGTATATATCATTTTATAAATAAATAATGATCCTTATTGGATTTTAATGTGGCCTGTTATTTTAAAAATCCTTTAAAGCTTGCAATGTTATTGTTATGTATAATAAAACAAAGTTATATTATAATGTATTGTGCTCAGTACCCAAGTACGAATGGAAGTGTCATTGTCATGAAATTATTTTCATATTACTCATTTCAATCATTTAACTTTCTAACTAAATATTTTTTTAGGGTAGATTGTGATACATAACAGTTATTTTAAAAGTCGAAATACAGAAAAGGTATATATATCTAGTAGAAATGTTAGTCTGCAAAGATTGCGCCGACTGTGTTCCGGTTTGAGATCAATGTATTTTGTGAAGTTACTGGCGTACGTCTGAAGAATCAACAAATGTCTCAAGGTACTACTATTCTTCATGTATCAACTTTGGTTCCTATTAATCATTAAGTCTTACATGGAAAGGTTCTTGTTACTCTATTCTTGAAGATAATATTTAGGTTAGAATAAGAACAACTACACAAATACTTCATTGTCTCTGTAACAACCTGGCGCTAGTTAGATGATACACACTGCATCATATCGTGTTTGTCGACTTTAGATGTTAAGTTCTGTTACCTCAGTAATTTTAAATAGCTTCAGTGCCCTTCAAACTTGTACACTGTTTGTTGGCAGAAATAGGAACTACGATGGTAACTATCTAGGTGACAGCCAACAGAGACTCACCACCAGTAGATGTGATCACTGGTGACGTGAAACAACTTATGAGGTGTATTCTGAAAGTACCATTTTTGGAATAATTATAGTAAATATTTTTTTTTTAAAAAAGCTTTAATGTCACCTGAAATATCTCATGTTAAACGTTCTGTACACCACCACAACCACATAGTTCCCAGCGATTTATCGATTTATCTAGTCCGATTTTATAGAATGTTGCTGCCAATGATGAGAACCATTGGTTCACACCAAGCTCGTTGAATGGAGTAGATATACACTCGATCGTGAACAAAAAATAAATTCAAGACGACAATATTTTCACAGGAAAGGTGATTTCGAAATCCTTCGAAGAGGTTACACCGTCAATGCATCCAAATACTAATTGCATTGATGGTTTCGCTGATGATTTGTCGTGTAATATAGAATTAAATAAGAGGAAAGTTAACAAGATAAATTGTTTCGTTTCTCGATGCGCCATTATTACTAAATTTATTATATAAATCTATATTAAGCATGATATATCAAAGTTAAAGGAAATGTTCTGCAAATTTATAAACTACTTCGACGGAAGTTTGATTTCGAAATAATTGCTTGGACGACAACAATTACTGCAAACTTGTTTCACCTTAGGGACGACTTGCTGGCGAGTAGTTAGTTTCCTTTTAGTTCAGGTGTATACATTATAGCGTATCATGAAATATAGTAAACGTCCGTTTGAGTCAGTAATTAAAAATAAACTTTTGTATACATCTGATATTATTTTTTTTATCAAATACTTAAATGAAATTAAAACCGGCCGCGGTATTAATTATTTTGGATAAAATATGAAGAATTTATTCATTATAAATTGGCGTTACATTTATGTATTGTCAAAATAGTAACTATAACATTTAGTAAAATTAAATAACACAATGAATAAATTAAAAAAATGTACAGAAAATTGAGGAAGAAATTTTGTGGAATTGGGTTGATAGGTTTGTTCATATCTACTTAACTAGCCCTCAAGTTGTGTAAATCAGCCGCCGTAACAGCGGTGTTGTTCTGGGTGCCAACATACGAGCGTCAAAGTATCCATAACGAGTACGCCCACTTTACACAAAAAGTTGCACATTTTTACAAACTTATGCAAAAAATCAGACAAAACGTTGTTACAAGTATATGAGGAAACTAATTTTTTTTTATGCAACGACGCCAACGAGACATTCAACTGATGGTAAATGATAGATATGCTTGTCAATAGCAATGAGGCAGTATTTCGGATAGTATAAAGAGCACAACATTGCGATCGTCGCCTTGAGACATAAGATATTGATTCTCTTTACCCTAGTGATTTCAATAGCTATAACGGCTTTTAAAACAGAATAATGATTGCACACTTGTTTGGCAGCAGAAATCGAATATGCTGTGGTACCTATATAGAAGTTCTTCGGCAAGAAAGACTCAAGTCATCGTAACTACCGCCACATTGTTATGGCCGTGCGTATCATCTACCACCAGGTTAACGTCTCGTTTCTCTGGTGGCTTCGTTGAACAAAAATAAAAGTTAATTACATGCAACTTTTTTATTTTTTTCATTCCTCTCATTGACGTGATACTTGTAATGTTAATCTTGTAGTAACGGTTCGTGTCTTACTTTTATCGCGGCTCTTACACATGGATGCCTGTCCATTACGCCATGAATTGATTGAGCACTACATTCATCGGAGCGCGAATAAGTATTGGAAAACTGTTACTTAGTAGCTCTAGAGGTTATGACGATAATCTAGATTCTGGATTATCCCACTACGAAAATTTAACTGGGTGTAGGCTGTATTGTCAAACCATTACTTTATTTCGGTTTAATGAACACGGTCATCATTTGACTTTTCATTGTACAAACGAAAAAAGTGTCTATACGACGTACGAAATTGGTACTTTATGAGGCTTATCAGTGGCCATGGCTAGTTGTTTTCTTGGGTTTACAGTATGGAGTTCAGACTATCTTGAATTTACTTAACAAACACGCACACATGTATATGTGGTTACTCGTACTCTGAATATGCGTTTTCTCGTCATGTTCACCTCTCCATACTATACTATATTTTTATGAAAACATATTGGTTGATTAGAGACAAACGGCTATTGTTTTTATATTTATGTTTTTTATGTGAAAACGTAATAATTATACTTATTTAGTTTAATCTTTTTCTGAATAATCATTCTATTGATGATTGCGTATGTTAATAATGTTAAAAGTAATATGTATTGTAAGTGGTTCGCCTGGTTCTGTCTACTGTTACCAATAAGTTATCCTCGGGGGTGATTAATTGGTTTTCTTATCTCCAGTTCGCCCTGTCGGACTGTCGTTTACTTGAGGTTACAACTATAAGAAAGACAGGCGATTATAAATAACGTAGCTTCAAGGCTTCTTCTTAAAAGGTAATATTACATAAATATTAAATCTTTACAAATATTACTTACAAAGTTAAAATCAGATCGTAAAGAATAACTAAGAAATAGAAAGATTAAACGGAAATTAACAGATGGAAAATAAATATAAGTTCCGTTGCAAATGTTGTAATAATTTAGTATAAAGAACTGAATTTTATTGATACCAAAATTAAGGTAATAACAGTTGCAAATAGTTTCTATGAATATCAAAAGTATGCATGCGATAAGTATTAGACTATAGAGTTTAATGTAATTGTAACAGAAAGGAAAATGGTGGGAAATCTACGTTACTGTTCACACTAACAGTAGGAACATTAAATAGGCTATTTTTTATTATGTTGATAAAACTGTTATATTTCGTACATTATTTTTACACACCTCAGATTATTGGCTGGAGTAGAGAAAATTAAACCAATTTCTGCAGTGAATCTTTAACTGTACTGTAGTAGCGCAGCGAGGAATTAATTAATCCTCTTAATTACATTCTACAGACGTTTCCTGAGAAATCTTATGCACATATTTATTTCAATCAGTTTTTTTGCATATGATTTGATGTTTTACAACGTAAAAAATAAACAATATTTTGTCGCTTATAATACATTTTTTATTATTAATAACATCTGAACTTTATACATTTGTAAATTTGTCATGGTTCTTTAATAGTAGCTTGATGCATCGCCACAGTCCTGCTGAATAGTAATTCCATAGTTTATAATCAAAACGAGTACACTGGGGATACATTACATTAACTAGTGCGGACTCAACTTTGGTAACGGTTTATGCATAATTTTCAGCGGTTCATTATACAAAGAGATTATTAGCTTACCAAATAAATCAAAAGAATGTGCACTGTACCAACAATATCAAACTTAAAATTAATTTTTATTTGAACTCTGTGTACGGTATTTTATTCTTTAAACTAATGAAATGATAATAAAAAAATGTTATTACATTATTAATCTACATTAGCCTTTAATTACGATTTAGAACTAGTGTTATATTATGTAGGTTACATAATATAAATATTTTGATAGAATATCTATCTCGATTAATAATTATTAATCTATCTTATCTTATCTTATTATTATCTATTATAATAGATTGTAATAAACAGTGCACTTAATGTTTTTGACGCCTGCCAAGTGCGGGTTGGCGGATGTCACATATCCACAAAAGCTGTTGATGAAAACATCGTTTTCTTCACCAGAAGCTCAAGTTTAATGCAGATGGAACCCGCGCTCTATCGCTTTATGAACGGAGCCACCACGGTTACTAAACAATTATAATACTTTCTTAATTAAATTTGTTTAATAAATCGATATCTATGCAAATACCAGCATGCAGTTGCTACGTTATCTACGGAGCCAACGACCGTGCCGTAATAGATCGTACGGTGCAATATTGATAGTGTGCTGCGATACTGAAGCATAGTGTTAATCGATAGTACTTTCGGTATTTAAAGACTTTGCCGATTGTTTTAAATGGTAATATTGTTTGATAAAGAAGACAAAGGTTCAGATTTAGTAACAGTCTTAAAATTAATGAATGAACGTCACATACATATAAAATACTTGTAATGTTTCTGGTTTTGAAACTTATATCGAAAATTAATCAGACATTCCCAATGAATAGCCGTAGCTATAATTATGTGGATTGTGCTAATTAAACAGCCATTATTGTTGATATACAACAAACTACTGCGAAAGTTGTGCGAGAACTGTTGAGAGAGTTCAGCGCAAACTAGTTTATGTGATGTTTCTCTAGTGCACCAGTTATGTTTACAAACTACGAATTTCCTAAAACGGATTATTTATTTACCTAACGTTTGTAATGAGATGAACATCGTTTAAGTAAATTTACGTCTAGAAGTATATTTTAGCATTTCTTAATATTTACTTCACAGATTGATCGTTGAAGCTCTTGACTTAACACTCTAAATATCGTCTTGTGGAAATTATATTATTTTTATTTCAGGCGACGTGCTCCATATAACTATTTTACAAGATGTTCCTAACAATTTCATAGAAGATGGAGAAGTAGTAGTAGTAGTAGATGGAGAAGAAGTTTAGTAACATACTAGAGTAGGTCGCAAATGAGAGTTGAAATAACTCTTCTATTTTCTGAACTCTATCGTTCCGAAATTCGTTTGGAATCAAGGATGTATAAAAAGGCAAGTGAGTAGCAGTTGCACCTTTGGAGTTATTTAAAAATAATATGTCATCACACCGAAAGTTTACGGAATCTAGTCAAAATATACATGATGTTCAAACAAAATGGTACTTTTATTTCTTACAAGTAACAAACGTTATATAAACGAATAAGACTGTATAACTATAATAAGATAAAAATGTATATTTACGGTAACTTAGCTTAATTGATAAAAATCATCAAACAATCGGAATATTAACACGTTAAAGACGTATACCAAAGTATAATAACCATGTATAATTATTGTTTTATATTAATATTCAAAATACAGATAGTTAATTATTTATGTATATAGTATTAGATTTAAAGTATTAATAATTTTGATAAGGATAATTAAAGTAATGACAAAACGCTGCTAAGTTATATTTCAGTTTACTAAGTTAATATTTTAAATTCTGTTCCTAACACGGAACTATTTCTTTTGGGTGTTTGGAATATTTCATAATTATTAATACTCATTATGAAAAAAACTGTCCTTTAAATTTTTGTAGTGCTGAATAAAATACTATTGTTTAACATTTCTTTAAAGCCACTCTAGTTTACAACGTTAGTTTTAGTTTCACTTCGTACTTAGAACGAAGTTACCTAAAACTTGACTTCTCAATCCACACAACAAAGTAAGTTAGTTGCTCTCTGGATAAGGATACTTACAGATGTGATTACTCTCCAAATCTTTTAAATTATACTATCTAAGTTGTGAAAAAACGTGTATAATATATGATAATTGAAAAGAAATTGAAACAGGCAAAATAGATGTTATTAGATAGGATGGTTGTTAGTGTAATGGAATATCGCGTTTTACTTCACGAAAGTATGTCAGTTCTTCCCCCATTGACATTGAGCGTTGTATAAAGGATATGATAAAGAAAATTGACCTGCATTAGGACCATCAGTCATCAAGGAGTGGCAGATTTTAGCTATGACTGTCTCCTTCGCGGAGGAGGCAAAACGTCTTAACGTACGTCATTTTTTTAGGATTCTTCCTTCAACATGCGGTCGATTAAGACGTAGGAGGAAATAACAAATATGCTCTCTCCGCAAATGCTTACGTTTACTATTTATTCGTTCAGCTTGAGATCGAAAAGAATATTGTATAAGTATAATCAGAGATAAGCGTAAGTGTAAAATATTACTTTTTCTACATCAATCAGTAATGAAAAATTTCAAAGATTTTCATTTGCATCAAAACATTAAGTCTCCTCTCCATTTTTCTGCAGTAATGCTTGCACTTCATGTGATTGTGGAATGTAAAATAAGTATGAATGCATAATTACGTAGGTTTTATTCATACTGAAGTTCATAACTAAAAGCTTGCTTTTAGTATATATAAACAAACGGGCAAGAGCAATTAATTTCTATTCTGTTTTTCCAGTAACATTTCTCTTGGTACAGATGGGTTTGGTGTTGAGAATGATTTATGTTCGATTGAAATAAGTAACTTAGACTGAAATATACATTTTATCCACTATTACTCTAGTCCATTTATGTAAGGAAATGACTTTGGGATTACAAAAGTCAATATTTATCCATTATTGAAATTATTTACATCTTACTTTATTATTAATCTTATTCTTTCGATTTACGTCTGTTTAATTTTAATGCTAAATAAATTTTTATATAAAAATAAATTATTACTCTATAAGACGGCTAAATTACATGCCTAAAAATAACCTCTAAGTTACAGATAATTGTTTTGAGTCTATTTCTAATAGTAAATTGGAACATGTCCAGAGAAAATTGCATCAAACCTCTCGGGCGTTTAGCCTTAAGGATTATCTTTCAACCCTCTCCATTATTATGAATTTCTGTGTTAATTTAGTTTAATCAGTATTGTTAATACGATAGAAACTTATTGAAGAAAGAACTGATAATGAAGAATATTGTATAAAGTTGCGTAATTTAAACGGAAGAAATACAGGTTATCTGTGTTTTTTTTCATCGCTTCTAGATATCAACATGTATATATGAGTTCTATAAAATGTCAATTTTAGTGCATGTAATGAAATGCTTGCACTGAACAATGAAATGTTTGTCTTTGATATTAGGTTCGTACATAAATTGTCGGAGGAAGCGATTCGTTGAATGAATTCTAACACAACCGGCAGCTGTGCAGTAAATGCTTCGAAATATACCGTTACAGCAGATGGTTACCGAAAACCGGCGAGCGGGCATGATATGCATATTCCAAGTTGCAACGACTGGATACAATTCTGCAGTCCGGAGAGGGACATTGTACTCCTCTTTATTATTTAGAAAAAAAATTATAATGCAACTGCCGCTATCGTTTTATAAGAGCACATTACATTTAAACTTATTTAACATTTTGATATTCCCTATCGTAAACCTACGTTTTAATATTCTCAACATTCAAATACCATTTCAAAATATATATTAATAGTACATATTGCCAATGTGTTTATTCATAAATAAACAAATCATGTAATAATGTAATGCAGGACTTATACAGTAAACTATTTTGTTACTTAATGCGATTACAACTTATTATAATCCCTACCAGCGTAACCTCCTAGAATAATGGATGTCCATTAAAACAGGTCTATAGTAATGTTTTTAATTTTTTAATAATTACATGTTAGTAAATTATAACAGCGGTATAAATATTGAGAAATGCAATTACTGGTTACAGGTTTGCCTTGAAATGAATCCTATGGTAACATTCATGATACAGACCAATCGGTTCCCTGTATTGGCGAGACAATATGATTTAATATAATATAATAACATACTTATAAACATTTTGTTTTTTAACCTTTTTCTTCTCTTTTTGTTAGTCGAAGATTTTTTCTTTTTTTTTAACGAACTGGCAACGAGGAGTCGCTAGTAGATACGCTTGCCTATAAAATTGTGGCGTTAGTTAAGATGTTTACACAGCACAACATTGTGCTCTTCGTTTAGAGGCAAAAGCTGGACAGTGTCGTGGCTTTTATAACATTTAAAAACCAGTAAAATAATCTAAACTCTGTATGATATTTAAACTGACTGTATTATAGTTAAAGAAATATCAGTTTTCACCTAAATACAGGAATTAAGCAGCTTTAATATTGCTATTTCAATTTCAAAATAACGTTTTCCGCTAAGCGACTTAGTGATACTGTGAAAGCACGAGGTTTCAATCTCTCTTGAATATTTCAAAAGCAAAGTATTTCTTTGGACTAATTTGCAGATTCTAACGCTTATAAAGACAAACTATAATAGGTGCAATATTTATAATAACTCATAACAAGTTTGGACGGTGGTCGGTTTGAAGAACGTGGCTACAGAATCGAACCAGAGACAAGAAAAATGTTTTACCGTTGGAAGACATGTGAAAGTAATAGACAGCTATTGTATAGCAATAGCTCTATCGTAAAGTTCCTCATAATTTTTATTAAGGTATTGGAATAATAAAATTAAACAAAAAAAAACATTACATTGCATTTATATATACATCTCGGAAGTATTAAGTTTCTATTGTACCTGTTCATAACACGAACTTATTTAATATGGAACAAATGGTTTAGCCTCGAATATTATATCGAATTTTTAGTAATTAAGAAATATGTAAATAAATAAGATTTATTTATTTAATGATTTCGGAGGTCCATAATTTTTTTAGTAGGTTTAATAACAATTTTGTGCTTAAAATGACATTAGTAATGTTAGAAAATACAATTTATAAATATTTTAATTTAAAGAAACCCTTCTTTAATGTAAACGAACATCTCTATTAATGTTATATAATGTTTTTGTAAATTCTATTCTAGTATAACTCAATGTACCTTAATTTAAATCCACAAGTACATAGGAAAAAAATCTGTATTTCCTGTAAATGGTTTACAATTACTAAGCCGGAGACAAAGAGCAACGTAATACGCGAATAGTTCGTAAACAAAGATGTTGGAGAACTTCTAATTCAAATTTGATCTTTGTGAAGTTCTCACACTCGAATAATATAATTGCTTTATTAAATTAACGAACACATTCATTTATGCTACACAATAAAGTGAGAAAATATGTTTTTTTTTGTAGATTTATTTGGGATTAGAGCATATTTTCATGTAATTTCATTTATCCCACAAACCGTAATTCTTATTTAGATTATATTTCATTTGATGCCTGTGGAAAAATGTATACAATTATTAATAAAGATTAATATAATTTCTGAAAGTATTTTCTGTAATTGCTAAAACTCTAAAGTAGCAGAGCAATTGACAGGCAGCCAAAGCATTGCCAAATTCAGTACATAGTTGTGTTAGGATAGCGATCATTTAATATAGAAAATGCTTTAATTTAGAAAAGAGTATTTGGTTGTTTTAGAATTTTAGCCAAAACATTTTGAAATTATGACGATCTTCATAGAACTTGTAATAATGAAATTAATAATTAATTTACCATTTAAATAAAAGAAAACAACGCAAGGAATTTGATATGTTTCATAAACAACAGCTTTTGTAGACAAACAGAACTTTAGAAGCGTGGCTATTATAAACTCCTGAAGGCATTGAATATCAGAATTGTGAACATTAAAGTGAACGGTAAACATTATATAATGATAATAATAAATTACTACAGAGATGTAATTGTTACTGAAAATAAACTTTGATATACACTTTTGTTTTACTATTGAGAACTATTTCTATTGTTTCATACATTTAAATTGTAAATATTTATAGAAACTTAATTTTAGACATATAAAAGGTAAATGTTAAAACAACATGGTAACTAACTATTGTTGCTGGAGAATGGAGAGGTCTGCCATTGAATTTAACGAACTCAGTTTCCAACTTTAGAAACTTACGGATTGTTTGACAGGTGCCAACAATAGCCTTTTGTACGATTATTATCGTATGCGACTAATCCTCTAAGGTTTTGATACTAATCAGGAAGTGGTTTTAGTATTAATCCAGTACTGGACGTCACTGAGAAATCTGAAGAGAATCTAATATCTGTAAAAGCTTATTTAAAATTATAATTATTACTAACTTATCAAACAATGTAATGTTAGGTAATAAAGCGTATAATGAAATGAGGGTTTGAAGGTTTCATTAATTATATTCGTACAGTGTGTACTTATGTGTTTAAAGTTTTAAAACAGAACAAGAGACAGTAATTACCACCAGTGCATTTTATATCTTTCGAGAGTCAGGTTTAAATAGTAAATTTAAGCGCAGTAAATTACCCTTTCATGTTTAAGACTTATATACGGTCATAATATAGTATGAATGGTCTATAGAACAGAATGAGTTGGACGTACATTTTCTTGGTAATATGACATTAAGATAAAAATTAAAGAAACTGTTGTTATGATATAACATTTGTCAAGTGACTGATGCAAGAGCTTATATAAAAAAAAAATAAAATCTTGTAATATATTTAGCAATAAACAAATACAAATACCTAATCGTCAATCTCATCAGAAATATATGTAAATTTTTAAGATGGTGTATATTATAAATCTACAATAAAGATACATAAAAATAATTGTTTCCTTATTAATTTGAAGTTACATATTTCTTAAGCGAATAAAAAGTATTGATACAGTCCATTTCAAAAGTAATCGAAAATAATTTGGAAATCTCTGTTAAAAAGAAAAGATTTGTTTTCCCTCTACGTTATTAAGACACTCGAGTGAAACTTCGCGAAAAGTAAGTTGAAAACGATTTCAAAGCTGGCTTTTTAACTTAACGAGTTGACATATACACATGTTTATCTGTTTTCATATATTTTTTCTAGTTATATTTTACAGTAGTACTATGGTTGAATCCTATCTAAATATTTTTCTAATAAGCTTTAATGATTTTTATTTTTAGTATAATGTTTTCTAATCATATTTTGAATTTTAATTTAGCGTACCTAATCATACCCATAATCAGATGTCTTTATATTTAAGTTAATATAAATGAGAATGAGAAATATTATTACACATCTCAACAAAATGTTATAAAAGTAATGCTTTGTTAAAAGTGGTAGATACATGGTGTTATTTGTGATTAATGATATTTTATTATAAAAATCATGAATGCTTATGTATGTGATCAGTCTCTTGACCGTTAGTTAAATGACAATGTATTATTAAAATTTATAATTTTAGTAACTTACTTGTACATATTAGTATTAAAAACTATTCATACAGTATTAGAATGTAATCCGTTGACATTTTATCTTGACAATAGATAATTTTGTTTTATGTTTTACCGTAGCAAACTAAACTCGTAAAGGAGGGCAAACGCTTACCCGAGGTCTCATCATGTAACAGATTGTGTGAGTATAAAACATTTAATAGCAACCGGTGTTCGTACACAAATATAAATGCAAATTGTAACAGGAAAATATTTACTACTAAAAAAATGTATTATCGATACATATGTAGTTCGCAATACATATCTGTTATTTTATTTTTATCGCTACCGGTCGAAAATACTACATTAACAAATGTCTACGCCATTTCATTTAATTATTATACAGTAGATACTTTTTACACAATATTCAAAGCCATATAATAAACATTCAATTTAAAAAGAAAAGCATAGATAATATTGTTGTCAAATATGTATTTTATTCATTCACTCGTTTTTCTCCAATATTTCAATATTGTCATACCTCATCTTAGTGATAAGGGTTGGCCATCATTAACATTTTTTTTTTAATTTTTAGACATTTTTTATCTTTTTATTATGTCGCATTAAAAATACATACAACCGTAAATTTTTACCCTTTTATCACTTTATGATTATAATCTAACGTAATTCAGTTAATATAGTCATAACGAGACAAGAAGGGTAGAAGATAGGTACTAGTCGGGAACAAGCCGGGTAAAAGACGATTACAAAGCGGGTGCACGTCGGGTGCCGGCGGGTGCACGGCTGGTGCACGGCTGGTGCACGGCGGGTGCAAGGCGGGTGCAAGGCGGGTGCAAGGCGGGTGCAAGGCGGGTGCAAGGCG
>DWHU01000407.1:0-19648 GCA_018247975.1 Parides photinus | reverse complement strand
GGCATACTGTTGTTGCTTGTATATTTATCAATAGACTGTATTTAAAAAGAAATATAAACAGTAATTAAGATCTACTTACCTATAAATAGTGTTTTTGTATTCACATTAATTATTACGTGCCGCAGTAAATGTAACTATAAATAATATGACCTAAGACATAGTAGCAAGGTTCTAGAACCTTGGCCATTACTGAAGAAGACACGAACGAAAAAATTTAAATTTTATCCAAAAAAATGTGGTAGGTAATCTATTACTTAAACAGGAAACAAAAAATTTATGATACAATAAAAACTGTTTATTCAAAAAAGATTTGTTTGTATTTTGATGATACGTGCAAGTTATTCTTTTATTCCCATACAATTTAAAATATAAATTTGATATAAGCAAGTCGTGCCGCCGTAGTAAGAAATCCGTGAAAGCCTAGTGGTTACGGACCTCGGCCTCCGAATCGGGGGTCAAGGGTTCGAACCCAGGCGCGCGCACCAATGACTTAGTGCGATTTATGAAATTAAATATCACTGGCATTCCCAAGGAGGGTTAGCGGCCGACTGTAAAAACCATTGCCAAATACCATAGCAGTGTGTTTAGCACTGATCAGGACTGATACTGCTCCAACCCAAAAAAATAATTGGGAAAATGGGCGATTATAACAAAAATTAAGCATTATATTGTCACTTGTTCCTATTAGGTTATTTGAATTTTCTATCTGAAATAAAACTACATTACTATTTGAAAAAGATGAATATCCATTTTCGGTGCATATTAGGTATATAATTTGAATTCGTCATTAATCAAGTTATAACATGATACATACGTCATTGTTTATAAATAATGCGCAAAACACATTACAACGCGTATCCTTGACCCGACGTGGGGATGTGTTCGTGTTCCTTATTATTCATTTCAGTCGTCGGGGCGCTCTCATAGCGCGAGCTGTGTTACAAGATGAAGTTACTAGTTATTGTTCTGTTTACTTTATTCGTTCTTATTAAACCTAACGAGTGCACACAAAACTGGTTTCCGCAAAACCTTGTACAAACCCTCGCGAAGGAGACATCGTTAATAAAAGATTATGTACAGGAAAAAGGACGTAGTTTGAAAAACTTTTACGTCAAAAATGTGCAAGATAAAATTTCTTCGTATTTTGGATTCTTGCATGGAGACGTAAAAATAGAAGAAAATGAAGGCAGGCAAGCGAGAATTAAAAGGAAATTCATAGATTACATAGAGGATGCACAAGCTAAAGATAATGTTATTTTCGACTCTATTGCACCTAAAATCGACAGGTACCCGTGCTCTACTGACGACCCATCTATACATATGACAACACCACAACTGATCGCACTTCACGGATATGTTTCTGAATCTCATACCATTGTCACAGATGATGGATATATACTTACTTTGCATAGAATTCCTCATAGTAATAATGTTACAGGCACAGCACCACATAGAAAAACCGTGATTCTTCATCATGGTCTTCTTGGCAGTTCGGCAGATTGGATTATTCCAGGCCCTAAAATAGGTCTTGCATATATTTTGTCTAACGCCGGTTACGACGTGTGGCTAGCTAATGTTAGAGGGAACACATATTCTAGGGCACATGTCTCAAAAAATCCAGACACGTTTTCATTCTGGAATTTTACTTTTCATGATGTGAGTCAACATGATCTTCCTGCTATCATAGATTACATCATGGAAAAGAAAGGATGGGATGTGAAGATAAATTACATTGGTCATTCTATGGGAACGACGATACTCTTCGCTTTACTCTCAACGAAAACTCAATATAACAAAGTGTTAAGAGCAGGGTACGCTCTTGCCCCTGTCGCCTTTATGACAAACATTAGGAGCCCAATACGTCTTCTTGCTAGATTCAGTGACAACATAGCATATTTGATGAAACTGCTTGGTGCTAACGAATTCTTGCCGCAGAACGCCGTGTTAAGGTGGTTATCAAAGCATGCGTGCGAAATAAACCACTACGAGGAGGCGATATGTGAAAACTCGATGTTCGTTCTTTGTGGACACGACGAGAAACAGTTTAATAGGACTTTATTGCCAATAATATTGGGTCATGTACCTGCCGGGGCGTCTACTAAGACGCTGATACATTACGCTCAAGAGATTCGCAACGGCGGTAGATTCCAGCAGTTTGACTACGGACCCGACGGTAACTACAGGATGTACGGATCGCCGATACCTCCAGAATATCCTATATATAAGATAACTCTGCCAATAGCATTATTAAGTGCGGATAACGACTGGCTTGCTGGTGAGGAAGACGTGTCAAACTTATACACGCGTCTTGCGAACCCATTGGAGCATTATGTTGTTCCGTTCAAAGACTTTAATCACCTAGATTTTATATGGGCTATAGACGCGCCTAAATTGGTATATAATAAACTACTGCAGCTTCTCGAAGATGGGGTTAATAAGCCTTACATAAATGTTCAGAGTAGTAACGAAATAAACTGACGCTTTTATTTGTCAACCAAAGATTATTTTTAAGTGAATTTTGTTAATAAATAGTAACGTGTCGAATACTCAATATTACGTGATGTAAGCGATATATAAGCATTTTTGTCGTTTATTAAATGCGTGACAAAGATTATGTTTGTTTTTTTTATAAATTTAAGATTTTACCAAGTCTATGTTTGTTTGATAAGTTATAACATGAAACTTTTATAGCAACATTGCCTTAATTTAGTGTACTTTATCTAAATAAGTTCCTTGTCAAGTTTTTTGGTCGTACACATTTAATGAGGCAAAGTGTAATAATAACAAAAATCTGGTTTCACCCGTTTTAATTTTTCCTAATGTATACTTCACTACCCGTATATCATGCTAAAATTAGTACTAAATGTAGCATACTAAAAAATCACTGAACATAAGGAAGAAAGATTATTAGCGACAAGAAAACAATCAATAAGCAAGCACAACTATATTGGATAAATGTAGATGATGATAAAAATGATTATTAGTAAATACGTGTTCGAGATTAGGTAAACTATTTCGTCCTCTATCACTATGATTTATTTAAATCTTTATGTAATCAAATCTAAATTATTATACACAGTATAATACACAATTAAAATATAATACCTCATATTACATAATTAACAAACTAGTATTGACGGAAAGTTGAAAGAAATCAGGTAACTTGTATACCTTTTAAACGTAAATAAACTTTTTTTAATATTTTAATGAAAAATATTAAGAGAGTCTAGTTAACTTGAAGTTAAACGACATCAATATTGACTAAAGTAAACTTGTGAGTTGATGATCTTCCAGGTCGCTCTCATAAAAGCCCAAATGGTTTGTACTGTTGAATTTAACTAAATATAATAAGAATATTTGATAAGAAAACCGGTCAATACCGTGACGAAGAGCGACTGTTGCTAGTGAGCTTCCCGTTTGTTCTATTTATATCTATTTAAGAATAAAAACGACGGTCCACTTTTATATAAAAAGATAACACTCAATATTAACCTAATCGTTATATGTGAATGTTTAAATATTAAAAATTTACCATACAGTCTAATATTATATCTTTTATACAACAGTATTAGGTAAGTGTTGTTGTCTGTCTACAGTTATATCTTCCTAATCCGGGTAGTAAGGTTATTTACATGCTGAACGAATAGTATTAGCGAAAATAGTTTTATATTTGCAATTAAATTATCAAATTCCTTCATCACAGTGGTAAGTAATATTTGAGCAACTATAATTAAAGTAAATCTAAAAAACTAGCCACTAGTAAATTATCGCGTGTGAAATGATTTTCTTTTATTGAAGTCATTATTACTCGCTTTTTAGTGTCTGATTATGTTTTTACATATTAACTATGCTATAGTGATGTATTTCCTATTAATATAATATTATTAAGTTAAACATTTCTTAGTAGTTACAGGAACCAGTGTAAATAAAAAATTAGTCATTGAATGACTCATATATACAGTTATCAGTATAGAAGAATTTAAAAAAATAAGATATGAATCAACTGTGAACTTTGTACAACTGTAATGATTGGTATAAACATTAAGCTAATATTATATGTTATGATTTATTTAATGTTTTATAATGTATACACAAAGTTGTCCCAATGACCTATGCGGATACTTTGTTGTAGATTGGACTGAACGGATACGTTAACCAAGTCTCCGATGAGTTGGACGAGTCGGTCAAAATAGTCCTTTATTCGGATCTTAATATAAAATAATGTATAAACTTTGATTAAATAAATTTAATAAACTTTAAGAATCTATAACGTACAGATATCCATACTATAGTTAATCTAAAATTTTTGTTGCTACTTTATTTTATGTAGATCCGTCTGCCAGTCGGCAAAGGTCTCTTCCAAATTTGACCACATATGCTGTTAATAAATTAAAGTTTTACTTATAATAAAGATTATATAAGTACACATAATTGTAAAACGTTATTTAAAGAAAATAAGTTAATTTTCGAGGCATTGTTTCTGCTTTAATAAAAATTGCTTGCAATTAATAAATTATATTAAACGAATCAAAAGATCTCTTGATGTTGCCAAAAAACGGACATTAGGCCGTCTCACAACATGAAATTCATTAATTTACTCACCATTCAAGTTAAATGCGGGTAAAATTTTAAGGGCAATTAGCGACAAAATTTTTAGTAGGAATATGTCGGTTTGATCAACCTTAGTAGTAATTAATGGCCGTCTTTCCGTAACATACTAAGCATGCGCCACCTTTAAAACTGCGATAGAAGTATTAAAATTTCTTTAACAAATGAATTAGTAAAGAGTTTCAAATAAGAAAACAATTCTTGTTCTGTTTTTTTTTTAGTGGTGGTCGGTCTTAGTATCTTTAATAATAGGGTAATTGGATCTCTAAACAACAATGATAAGTAAAGAACTTAATGGTCTTTCAAATTTACAAACACTCACGTCCGCACTGTTTCACTATCTCATCGTAAATTCCGTAGTAAAACTGATGTTTAAAATAGAAACCTTTTGAAATTCCACAATGACTCTTTATTATTTTATTTACTATAATATAATGTAGATAATGTTAGTATATTTAAACACCGTTATATATTTCGGCAGATACTTCTGGTGATCGATCTTTGTTGTCTAACAATGTATGCGATAGCACCTGCAAAGCTCATTATTTTTGTCAAACAGTAGGTGTAAGAAATATTATATTGTTTTTGTTTCAAGAACGTCTTAACTACCGAATTACCTTATATACTTATAACTCAAAGCGACGAGCAAGATATTGTATATACGACTTTATTTTCAGTTAGTGTTCCCGTTCGATTATTTATTTATTTCATACAGTTTGTTTACAAGGACGACTTAATGTCCTGTGTAACTACTTTACTTTATCATTTCGATTACATATCTGCTTTCCATCAGATTGGATCATAACAAGATGAAGCACTAGGCTATATACACATAATAAACAAAAAAGTATAACGCTGTGGTTTGGACGTTTCATTTGTCTCTTTTCTCCTGAATATCTTCCCCTTTTTCATAATAAAGTAATAGATATATACTCGCTATCTTATAAACTAAAAATACAGGCATTATTTTTAAAATTTATTATTTTTTCCATCGGACGTATAGACACACCGTGGACATTCATCCCTACGTTGTCGATATCCCGCGCATTCGGACGAAGAGATGTGCTTCGTCCTTCTGGACCTTCTCGACTGGAACAGTCTGCCAGCGAGAGTGTTCCCGTTCAGGTACGACGTGTGAATCTTCAAGAGGAGAGTGAACAGGCTGCTTCTAGACTAGTGCGCTTTACCACGAAATACTACATCGCTGCTTACCATCAGGTGGGATCGTAGACAAGCGCTAGTCTGTAACAAATAAAAAAAAAATTAAAAAGCGCCTACTTACTTTGTTAAAATAAGCCTTATCACTTGTTATTAGTCATACAATAACACATCTTAAGAGATACAATGATGCAATACAAATGATCTCAAAGTTGCATATTAGCCACAGTGATTAATAAACAATAGAAGTAAATAAATTTCTATTTGTCAACATTAAGTACACAAGATCATTGATTAAATCATTGTGAAGGATAAATAAATTAAACAAACAAACTGTGTAGCGAACAGGACGATTTTATATTTATGTAACACATCATGTAATTGTATGTGAATAATATGTAATAGTTGGATAGGAAGAGCATAGCGTCTCTTAAGGAGGCCTATGACAACTAATGGATAAATACAGACTTTGTATTAATCGATAACTATCTTAATGAATATGTAACGAAACGAGTGTAAGATTAGAGCGTAACGTAACTTAACTACTTAAAAACGTGTAAACATATTTTATTTGCATTGACAAAACTAATAAGATAAAACATAAGCTTTTCAACTGTACCTTAATTTATTCTTTAATGAATCAAGCAATATAATCTAGAATAATTTTGACGTGTCAAAGGCTGAATATATTAAAATGAGGAGCTATAAATTTGATACCAAAAGTTAGATAAAACGTTTCAAATCTTCTGTAAAACGCATGTACTTGGAAATTAAATCAATTTTACAAAATCAACATTACAACGCTGTGTACAGATTTTTATTTTTCTATCAACTCCATCTCCATTCTATACGGAGACAAAAAAATAATGTCTCCTAAAATGTAACATGAAATTAAAATTATCTGATCCACGGCATTCCTTTTTTTAAACTCTTTAACATTAAAATATTTTGACTTTTTAGCATTGGGATTAATAATATTATATTTTAATTTTGTAAGCGAGGAGTGTTTGATTTCAATAAATATCTGACATCTGTCACTTCTTGTCAAAAACAAGCGCAAGTTATGATTATGAAATAATTAGAAACAAATAAAATATATATTTGCCAATTGTTAATCATTATGTCATCACTAAAAGGTTGGCGCTATACAGTCTTCTTGGGCGGTTTTGTAGGTTTGCTCGGGCTCACATTGTACCCAATAGCGATAAGTCCTATGTTGGATCCTTCAGATTATAGTATGTGTTTACCTTTATTTAGAATAAAATACACTGATTAAATATAATATAAAGAGATGATTTGAACACGGTTTCTAAAATTGTTAATCATATTATTAGTTGCTGTACACACCCCTTCTTAATCCAGGGTATTTGCCATTCACACCACAATAACCAAGATGGCAACTTAGAATAATTACTTCCTTAGATTTACTACTTTAGTTGTTATTTGTGACTGTTAATTGGGGGATATGGTAAAACGTTTCTCTCAAAAAGAAAGTAAACAAATATTCCGGAGCCTATAAGCAGTCCTGTACTTACTCATTGTCACTAATTTTGTAAGAATTTGACTCAAGTCAATACTTTTTAGTACTTTGTATTATTATTTATATACTTGTGTTCTTTTAATATTGATCACTTTAAAATTTATTCTTATTCCCTATTAAGTCATCAAAGTTTACTTATTAGCATAGAATTAGTAACATAGTCAGGGATCATGACTGACATTGTAAGAAATAAATTAAATTATCGGTATTGCTTTTACTTTCTAACTAATAGAATATTAACACTTTTAGAGTAGAAAAATGAAAAATGCTGGTTTCTAGTAAAACAAAACATACTAAGTTTATTGAAAATTGAGGACTGTAAAATGTTAATGTTTTTTGAGTAAAGTAATTAATTAAAGATATTTTTGCAGAAAATATACAAAAAGAGACTAGAAAAAATATAAAACAAGAAGATATACAACCAGGCAGTGAGTAGTATGCTATATATATTTTATAAAGTAAAATTCATTGTAACAAATGCAAAATTTCTTTCAGATATGAAAGTCTGGTCAGATCCTTTTGGACGTAAAAAACCTGAAAATGAATAGTTATTTCTATATTAATAGGATGTAATAAATGTATAAAACACTTTACATTTTAGAATAAAGACTTAATGGTAGTTATTTTTGTTTTATCTTATATGTAACCAAAAGTTTACAGTGCTATTAAAAAATAATGTCAATACATGTTTGCTGAAATACAGAATGGGATAGAAATTATACTGTCAGATTTTTACTCAAGAGAACCTTACAGTATTTAATAAGTTGCATGTGTGTAAAAATAGTTGTAAATAATGATGATGTACAATACCTGGAAGCCATGATAGCCAAGTGGTTTGGGACCTCGGCCTCCGATTCGGAGGTCGTGGGATCGAATCCAGCGTGCACCGATGACTTTTCTGAGTTATGTGCACTGTAAGAAATTAAATATCACTGGCTTTATCCACCAACACGCACCTGACCAGTGTGGTGGATTATGGCCAAAAACTCTCTCCATTAGGAGAGAATGCCCAGAGTCCCAACAGTGGGAACATTCAGTGGGTTGTTATAAAATAATAGCTGAATGCAAATCAAATGATAAAATATTGTTTATATTTAACTTTTCTTTCTATGATGCAGTGGCTGTTCCAATGCTATAAATGTAAGATCTTTAGTGCTCCTAGTATGATATAAAATTAAGTTAAATTATATAAATCCAGTAAAAGTGCTGACTAATATGCAGTACATATCCAACATTTTTTGGTTTTATGTAAAAAAAATGTGTTTAGCATCCAAGCAAATTGATGTTTAAATTTGATAGATATTTTGTATTCTTCTTTGGCCTGTTATTACACAAGAAAATGGTAAATACTAACTATAGCCTTCCTTACTTGTGCACTTCTTCATACACTTCACTTCTTTCTTTGCAAAAATTGGCAGTAAACTAGCAGCAGCAACTAAGCAGCACATTGTAATAATGGTAATAGAAGTTTTAAAAAAAAATACGTAATAAACACAGTGCAATAAATTATGTTTACAGGATTAAAGAATAAACTTGTAATATATAAAAAGATTTTTATTGTGAAAATCGCAAATAAAATATATGGGTACTTCTCCACATCTATTAATGCCTAAAACAGTGGAGTTTTTCATTGTCACAATTTTTATAAAAAAATAATCCTAAATATCATATTTACAAGTGTGCTCTGTAGCCAAAAGTTATGATTAGTCTTCAGTGTTCCACTATTCAAACATAAGCGCAGACACATGTTAATGATATATCACTATTTCTCTAATGTCAATGTATAAAAACTAGATGTAATAAATATTTACATAATCATACACATACAACTTTATAATAGATTTCTTTGCATGTGTTGTATATGTAGATAATACATTCCTTTATTGTACACAATATTACAGAAATCTTATGTATATTCTCTCAGTTCAAATATTTGACTAAATCTTTAACAAAAGATATTGATTTCACATAACTAAACCGCTGTTTACATGTGAGATTTACAAGAAACAACTATATAATGATTATAAAAAATTATGTTACCATTATCCAATTATATAACTAAAATGAGCAAATGCAAAATGGTACAATCAATTTGAAAATTAAAATTTCAATCAAAAACTAATAATTCTCTCATTAAAAGAACAATCAATTAACATTTATGGACAAATTGCACAATGCAGGCATAACATGAAAATTATACTATAATGAATATTTACTTATAGAAAACTATTTGAAAGTTGACTCATCACAAGTATATCATATTTATGTACATTGCGCGTTACAGCTATAATTTGGATGAATATAAAATACATTATGTCTGATCTCAAGCATCCATCATTTGTACTCAAGTAATAAACCCATTACACAATTTGTAATTCAATCTTACCAATTTGTTTCTTATACACAATGAATGTTAAAAAATACCAGCTATAACACAGTTGTAGATAACTTAAAATGTAACAGAGTTTCTACACCAAATCAAACATATTAACTAAGAAAAATCATTAGGACTCCAGAGGGATAACAAAAATATGATAAGCCCACTTAGAGCATACAGCATATACATTACAAATTGAATGGTATAACTAAAGCATTTGACATACTTGCATCATCTTAAGGTGAAGTATGAAGTGCAGATTATTTATAGAAAAATAATGAGATGAGTGTCTTGTGACATAATACACATCTGACAACACATAGCTTTACCATTACATTGCCAAAACGGTCATTACTAACATTATATAAGCTCATAATCAGAAAGCGATAACGTTTAAATTTTTATAATTGTATTTGCATCTTACCAAAACATCAAGAAGGTATACAAAAATTTAGTGCCGTTCAGCTGTTAAGGAATAACAGAATAACTTCAAAGGCGAACCACAGTTGTATGCATGAACATGATTTTAATAATTCCAAATTTAAATAACAGTAAAATTGACAAGGGTTTTTTAGCGGCAAAATTATTATGTCACACGTTCCTATAGAGGCAATGAGATCCATTATTGGTATTTATGAAGATGGTTTTAGTGTTTAGACAAATATTAAAGATTATCTAAAGAATTTTTTAAAGCGTCCAATATGCCATCGCACATTGAAATTATTTATGATAAGAATCAGATAATTCGTTGTTCATGAATTCTATTAATGTTAAGTTTAACGATTGCTTACCTGTGGCCTAACGTTAACTGTATCAGTGGCTATCTATGTAAGTATAGTATCTTGAATAATAAAAAATATAACAATTAAATTGAGCTTCAAAATTATGAATTGACACCTGAAATAATGAATTAATTTAAGCTAAATGAAATCAATAATCTCTCTACATATTATTTATAGGTCAATCCGAACACAAGACACCATTTTCTGTATTCCATACAATATTAGTGGATTAACAAAATTTGTTACAATTACAATATTAAAATTACTGTCATAAAAGTCCTAAAATATCAGAAGTAAAACACAGAGAATTTTAAAGTTAACTTATATCAGACAGAACTATGTGGTACTTAGAGATTATACTACAATTTATGTGTTATATAAAAGCCATCACATGTGCAAAAATATTTCGTGCATTTTGCTACTACTCAAAAATTTTGAAGTCTTTTTTTATAACTGGCAATGTTTTTATAGCGATAACATTTTTTTAACTATTGAACAAGGTAAGTGAAGCAGGGACGCCCTCAATGTTTAATTTAAACATTATAAGCAAATTGCATCTACCAACAGGGCAATATTAATAGATAAAAAGTCGACAACAATTTATTTTCACTTATTTTTTTTATTACTACATTAATATAGTAACCCTGCACGCATATTATTCGCTTATACATATTAACACTTTTGCGCAGTAGCAAAACACCTCTGATTAAATATCACACGCTTAGCACGATTGGTAAAACTGTCATTGACTTGGCTTATTTGTTGAATTTGCTATTTGTCATAGCATTTCTTACTCATTAAAACTTATTAGTCCAACTTTTAAGTAATTTACGTAATAATCAATGCAGGAATTCGTCATCGTCGCCAACCTGAAAAGAGAAATAATGTATTAATAAATAAGTCATAAAATTTAGAACAAAGTACAGTAATACCCCGCATTACGCGAGGGATACGTTCCAAAACAAAATGGCGTTAGCTGAAATTCGTGTATAACGAGGTTTATGATTAAACATAGACAAAAATTATTACAAAAAATACAAATCATTTTAATCAATCACACTTTATGCAATACATACTCTTATTTTTTACGGAAAAATACATCTATTGTCTTTTGGGTAACGTTTTGTTTACGTTCTTGTAAAATATGTATATTTATACGCACTCTTTCGCGTAATTCGAGGCATTTGAGCGCGAAATTTGCAATTCGCGTTATAGTGAAAAATTAGCAATCCGCGTATAACGGGGTTGCGTAAAGCGGGGTATTACTGTATAGAGTTATCTACTATTGTACATTCATTGGCCCTGTTCTTGTATAAAATACAAAGTGAGAAATATGGTTATAAGAAAACCTTATTCTCCATATTACTAGAAATGTTAATGAAATTAAAACTTACCTGCAAAAAATATTCAAAATCGTTTCGATGGCAGTTACCTTCGGCCGAAAATATAAACTTATGAAAAGTCCCATCTTCGCATATAACTGGAAACAAAGATTGATATGTTTTTATAAATGTTTAAATACTCTGTCACGTTTTATACTTAATATATAAAGGAGTTTATTTCACGTATCCGTGTGTTTATGCATTATGAAAATGTTTCTGTAAGCCATTTTGATAAATTTGCTTGTATCTATCAATGTGATTCTTTTTAATTTTTTTATTGAGCCATACACTTTAAACGTTAAGCCGACTATATAACATTGAAAAGTTTTAAATCTATAGCAGGGCTTTCTAAACCATGGGTCGCGACCCCAAATAGGGTCGCGTAGCAAAATTCTACAGTCGCAATTTTTTATTTTAGATTTTTATATATTTCATAACGAATTCTTATACTATATATTTTCATATGTATATGTATATTGTTACCTAATAAATAAATCATCAAAAAACATTAATTAATTTTTCTTTTATATTTGTATGGGGTCGACAAGAAACTCGCAATCATAAATGGGGTCGTAAATGACAAAAGTTTAAGAAGCCCTGATCTACAGTGTTCTTTTTGTGACTGATAGTCACTGGTTTCATTTTAGAAGACGATAGTTAACGCCTACTCTAGTTTGCAAAGAACTAAAGGTGTGCAATGCCTCTTTTAGCGTAGCTACGTTCGAGAGTTATCTCTGAAACCACGGCTTGGGTCACTTGTAAAAGTTCAACTGGATTAGGAAGCCGTCGAGCTCTTAGGCTGCTATGAACCGCTACGTTTAAAAGAAGAGTATGTAACATTCAATATATTCCTAGAGTCGTGATAGTCGAGAGGTTAGGTTTCGTTCGAAACCCGGCGCGCACCGATGACTATAATTTGTGTGCATTTTAAGAAATGAATGATCACTGGCATTATCCGCCAACCCGCACTTGGGCAGCGTAGTGGATTAAGGTCACAGCTCTCATTATGAGAGAAGGCCCCTAATCCCTGTAGTGGGGATATTAGGTGCGCTGTTCATAAACAGCGTTATGTAAGTTTACTTCCAAGTAAGTATCGATACTCTACGACTAATACTGTACAGAGTAAAAGTATCGATACCCTACGACTAATACTGTACAGACAGTGGTGTACCTATAGGGGGCGGTGGGTGCGGTCCGCACCGGGCGGCACTTACCTTGGGGCGGCATTTTTTATATTTGCTTATAAGAGAGTGCATACAAATATGTCTACAAAAAATTACTCTGTGTATTAATTAATATTGATTAAATAACTTAATAATTAATTGATGTGTATTAATTTATAAAAACCACTATTTGATTGACTTATAATAGAAAGGGCGGCAAACTAAAGATCGCCCCGGGCGGCAAAAGTTCTAGGTACGCCACTGTGTACAGAGTAAAAGTATCGATACTTCGGTATATTTTGGTGGTTATGGTATATTTTCATGGCTACTTGTAGTGTACATGTGTACGGTACTGACCGACGGCGGTGCGGTCGTCGCTGAAGGTGCAGAGCGCGCGGTGCGGCGGCGCGGCGGCGGAGCAGATATGCCGGTACGTGCCACGCGACGTCCACACGTGCAGCGTGCCCTTGTCCGACACGCAGCACACCAGCGATGCGTCCGGATTGAAGCTTATGCTGTATCCAAACAAACATATATATATAAATCACGTGTCAGTGTTTGTCAGCGATGGACTACTAAACTACTTAACCGATTTTAATAAAATTTGCACACCAAGTGCAGTTTGATACAATTTGAAAGATAGGATATTAATGCAAATTATTTATTTAATGTCCGATAATCACAATTAATTGTTACTTCCAAACGATACCAATAGAAGTCGTCATCGGTTGATTGGATTGAGTTCTTATTCAATAGATGGCGCTGTGTTAAAAGTATTGACGTGTAATCTATATTCATAAAAGAGAGTCGTGTTAGTTACAACACTTATAACTCGAGAACGGCCAAACTCATTTTCATGATTTTTTGATTTGCTTACGTCGGAAATACGATAATGAGTACAAAATTTTACTTCAATGAACAAAAAAATCACAATTTATTTGCGCTCAAATACAATTTAATTCAGTCAAGTTCTGTATTTTTTTGCACTGTTTGCACTAATAATCATGAAACGTCTCGCTTGTCTTATCGCTTCGTAGAAAAAAAATCTAATGAAGTCGTTCACAATACGTAAGTCAAAGAAACATTAAAAAGCAGACGTTGATATTTGAAAACTGACTTGGAGGATAGATTTTGTATAAAATAAAAATGAGTAATAATTAATTTTTTCGGATAATGTAGTTTTAAAAAAACCCACCAGAAAACGTCTGCATAATCGGACCCGCGTCGCAATTCATATAGCATCTGCTTGGTGATAGTGTCCCACAGGCGGATGATCGTTCCCCTCCTCGACGCCGTGGCCAGTTTGGAGCCGGTGGCAGCCACACTGAGGCACACCAGCTCGGTCTGGTGGCAGCTGACAACAGCAGGGGAGGACGACAGTGCGCCTTTAATCGCTCGCGATACATCCTAAAAAAAATATTACGTGTTATTTTTGCTTTTTCTTCCGGAGACAGTCTCGTAAGTACTATAGGATATTGAAGCTTGTCTATGGTCTATGGCCGGGGTGTCGACGGCTATATTGTTTGTGGTGGGGCGTGGTTGGACTGTATAAAATGGCGATTTGCGTTTAAGTATAATCCTGTCCGGTGTATAATATAATCAAAGTAGCAGCCTATGCCCAGGCTTCTAAGGTTAGGCTTGGCACCTTCTGTGCCCTACCACGGCACTAAATATCTTTTTTCATAAGATAACCTGTTAATTACAATATCAAAGAAGAAGAGAGAGTAGAGAAAGAAGTTTGTAAGTGGCACCTATGGTAGAAATTTTGCGAAGAGAGGAAACGGATGTGATAAAGAAAGTTTTTGGTATGAATGTGTTTGGTTGGAGAGGAAGAGGAACATCCAAGAAACGATGGATGGATTGTGTGAGAGATGATATGCAGTGTAAGGGGGTGAATGATGAGTTAGCGTCTGACAGGGATGCTTGGAGAAAACTGACACACTGGACCGACCGCAAATATATTGGGAAATAGGCAAGACAAAGAAGTTGATTTCAATATCAAAAGAAAATTGTAATCGTGTGGTTTTAATTAATAACGTGTCTACGCCATTTCAATTATTTATTTACAATAGATCGTTTTTATACAATCTTCAAAAGCCATATAATAAACATTCGATTTATGAATAAAAAATAATATTGTCTTCAAATTCTATTACACTCATTCACTTGTTTTTTCTCCTTCAATATGTTAAATTAACAATCAAATAAATTTTGTCTATTTTATTTCATGTAACCGTTTTTAATACAAATATAAGTAAATAAGTTTTCCTCCATCTTTTATTTTGTCTGGAATGAGCACAGACATAACGATAGGACAAATATGTTAAACAGCAGTAGCGTACACAGGATTATGACACTGGGTATGCGGCGGAGTACTTGGTCACAAAAACTTTTAGTTTTATAGATTTTTAGCATAGCCATAGCCGAACCATGCTAACAGAACAAGTCTTGATGAAAAATATCCGACGTGCGAACGTTTTATTAAAATATCTGTGAATGGCAAGTGTAGTACTGCCTTTCTGCCTATATGGAGCGCACGCCCCTGTTAAGAAGGTGTATATAATTATAGGATGAACGTCCTGCTCATTTTGTCTTTTACCTTATTTAAAAAAAGATAATTCCATTTCCACTCACCAGTAGCTGGAGTGAACCCTTCCGGTGCGCGGGCGCGGCGAGCATCTGAACTGCGTTAAAGTCGGTCGCCAGCGCGCAGAGCGGCCGTGTAGTCGATGGCGTACGCAGCAACGCAACCCGTTGCATTGATGGCAGGGACAGTACTTGAACACTAGATGAAAGCACAACCGCTACTCTGAAAATAATAAATCAATACTAAATAAAATTACTACAGAAGCTGGCCACGGAGTAAATACAGTTAAAACAAAATAAACGACAAACTCCATAGAAGTCTACATAGACTAGATGGAAATAAACGGGAGTACGTACAAGACTAAATATATAATGTCTAAAGAAATCAACAAAAAATAGCTAGTGGATGGAAAAAACGTTGTCTCTGAAGGAAATGTTAAAGGGCAAAGAACTCATTTGAGCATATCATATTTATGAAAAGGAAAACTTTTAACACTGGCGTTCTTCAATATTTAACATATAGCAGCCAAACCTATTCCCTACTGACAATCATAGAGAGAAATTTGCCAAATCCCAGAGAGCCATGGAGAGGAGTAGTATGTTGAGAATCATACTTGACACAATCAAAGTGACGAACTTACTCGAATTGATCACTTGAAATAGGGGTAGATAGGCTACAAGACACGCTGCAGAGCCAACAAATGGAGCTAGTACGCCACTCTTTGGTACCCAAGAGACGGGACCAAAAGACAGGGTAGCTTGTCAAGAAGATGGGAGGATGACACCCGCCATACACTGGCCACATTGAACTAGGGTAGTGGAGGGTATGCCACAGTGGAAAGAGTTGGATGAAGCCTAAGCCAAAAGGCACACCGAGCTAAGAGACATCTTGTAAAACCTATGTCATTGCTATCAAATACTTTGACCTTAGCTTGTAATTAAAGACTACTATATTATGTAAATAATAACAAACAAGCCACCAAATGTATCTACAGTTTGAAAATTAAAATTTTTAACAATAATTTCTATTCACATAAAACGTTTTTATAACACTCCGAATATTTTTAGTTAAATCAGTTAAAAGAATAACAAAGATTTGAATTCGTTTAAGGAAATACATACGTAACTGCCGCATTCCATTATCAACATTGTACATAGAATATTAAATAGAAGTATTCTTTATTTGGATTAAATAAATACGTTATATAAATACAGACAGATGTCAAGTAATCCGAGGATGCATCTTAGGATCAAGGGCAGAATTTACAAAAGTATTATAAGACCTGTCGTGTGTGTAAAAGTATTGTATGGATGAGAGTGTTGGGTGACTAAGGATGAGAAACGATTGCATGCAGCTGATATGTGAGTGTTAAGACGAATGGAGTCGAGTGAATGGAGAAGATTAGGACTGAATACATAAGAGGAAGTTTGAAAATGGCGCCTGTGGTAGAAAAGATAAAAGAAAGTCGTTTGTCCTGCTATGGACATGTTTTGCGTAGAGAAGAAACGGATGTAGCAAAGAAAGTTTTATGTATGAATCTTTTGGTTGGAGAGGAAGACCGAAGAAATGATAGATGGATTATGCAAGAGATGATGTGGAGAGTAAATTTGGAAAATGGGCAATGAGCGCCTTCTTCACGTACACCTAGTTCCGCTTAGTATAGTTTTTTATTTCAGCCTTCTATATGTTCCCACTACAGGGACTCGGCCTTCTTTAACAATGAGAGAGTATTTAGTCTTAATCCACCAAGCTGGCCAAGTGCGCGTTGGCGGATAAAGCCAGTGATATTTAATTTAATAAAGAGCACATAACTCAATAAAGTCACCAGAGCGCGCCGGATTCGATCCCGCGACCTCCGAACTGCTCGGCTATCACGAGTATAGTAAAGTCTACATTATTATTAATATTAAGAATTGTTATTTTGACCAAGACACTTTGTTTAAAAAATAAAATAACGAGCACGCTATAAATCCGTGATCAACTACGCCTCAAGAATACAAGGATATCTGTTATCAATCAATATACATATTTCATTAGAATCAATGCGGAAATAATGCACAGATATTTATGTATATCGGTAAGTATTTATATTTTTAACGACTACACTTGTGAATCTTTAAAATACATCAACTGTTTTGGCTTAAAGAAAAGTTTAACAAATTACAATTATGTTAGGAAATCTTTTAACCTGTTGGTTAATCGGATAAAACTTTAGATTTTAATGATTATATATTAATTGTTTATTGTCTTATTTCAGTTGCTATTCGTGCCCTTTTTTTTTTGGTATTTGGAGAAACCTTTAAGAGATACTTTAACTTTGGGAGCAAATCAGAGTTATATGGGATTTTGATCCACTGAAACCCCGGGAGTGCTTTGCGGGTGGCTTCGGAATTTCCCCTTACACTACGCCTGAGCACGTCTCAGAGGGTCGTAACCCTTTTACCATCCCTGCTCTTCCCTCGTTCGTTCCTCAAAGGTACGCTTTGTGAGCAATGAACACTGCTAATTTCGAGACCCACAAGTCCGAAGACTCTTTTAGTCGCTTTCTACGACGGGCAGGTCTTACTTTAGTCCTATTCTTAATAATCCATGACTACAAAGCAAGAGGATTGAAATCTACGGTTTGTTACAGACGAGCTTGAATTTACCAAAAAATTTTTAAGCCTATTATTAATTGGATCGATAAATAGCAAAAATCGTCATTTCTATGTAAAGATACAGTGTATTTTCAATATACAGTCAAAATTTAACACTTTTGTCTAATGCTAATGTACTTTTAAAACCATCATTTGCTTTGTAAAAACTATTATGAAGTCTATTAGCAATATAAAAGAATATATATGACAATATGTACTAACACTTTTAAAGACCGTAGCGGTACGAACAATTACTATTTCCTTATTACAAATAGGAGGGTGACAAAGTATGGTCACTGGACAAATGATGCAGTATGGGATTGTTTTATTATTTACAGTAATTATCTGCAATCAATATAGGTCGACTAAATGATAATCATAGTTAATGAATAGTGATTAAGATATCAACGTTCCTCTGCTCTATGCTTACATTCTTAGCTTATGAGGAATGACTTAGATAATGCGTGCTTGTTGTAGATGTGACTAAGTCTTTGGGTAAAAGAATTTGGTGGTTCGAAACCCTCATAACCTATATATGGAATAGACGGCTTTAAAGAACCGCATCATACTGGTGAAAACGCTGAGATTGAAACTAGATCCAACTTTTTCGAGGCAAGGGCTAGGGACGAAGGTTTCCTTCATACTATTAAAGAGTCTAGAGAAAGAAACCAAAGAGTCGTTGAACAATTTACGAAGTAGTATTTAAATACCAACACAATAACTGATATTGCTGCCAGTGGAGCATTGAAGGTTAATGTTGTAACATTTTTTTGACAAGACGACTTTGAGTTTGAATTTTATATAAACTGTACCACATTGCGCTTATCGCCTTAAGACATGGTATTGTCTTTCGATATTTCAATAATCTGACTACAACGCACTTCAAACCTGAACAATGTAACATTTACACGATTTAGCTAATTAAAAAAGGAGCTGTGGTACCTACCAAGGTTTATGGTAATTTTAACCACCTATCATCAGCATATAACTACTGGTAATTTAAAGAGACATTGTAACCAAAAATTACAACTGGTTTTGGTTCATGTTATTATTAAGATTCGTATATTTAAATATATGGTATAACTGACAGATTGATTGAACATAAATATAAGCTTTTATCAGTAGCGTGTTGATACGTAAATGCAATTTGCACACCTTGCAGTCAAAATCAATAGTAACGTGGTAAACTATAGCTTCCTTCTGTAATTCTATGTTAGTCGGTTAAGGTCGTTATAATCTTATCGAACAGTACATTTAGCTGATACTGTTTGTTTTGACGTTACTATTAATGTATGCTATTATATAGATCAGTGTTTCCCCACCTTTTTTGTGCTATGCCCCACCTTGGCCTTTCTAAAACTCTCATGTCCCACCCCCCGTCCCGTTCCCCCCACCTGTCCTTTATTATATCATAC
>DWHU01000406.1:0-19663 GCA_018247975.1 Parides photinus | reverse complement strand
ACGCTAACCCTCCTTGGGAATGCCAGTGATATTTAACTTCTTAAACCGCACATAACTAGAAAAGTCATTGGTGCGGGGACCTGGATTCGAACCCACGACTCCCGATTCGGAGGCCGAGGTCCGTAACCACTAGGCTATCACGGCTCGTCATGCACGCTCGGACTCGAGCTAATAAATTTACATTTTAATTTAAAATTTTTAATTTATCAATGTAATTTTTAAATGTTTTCATCCCAACAGAACAAATTGAGAAGTTATTATTTTATATTCAAAAATTAAATAATCAGTATTTATAAGCTTTGCACTAGTTTTTATCGGTAAATAATCGTTGTAAAATTGTCTTCAATTAACGGTATTAATATTCTGTAATTGATAATTAAAATAAATATTAAATGAATATCTATGTTTACTCTTTCTTTTTACACACTCTTACACTCAATTACTTTTATTCTTATTGTCAATAGTTACTTTAATGAACATTTTGTTACGACTATTACGACTTTCCGATTACGATTTAAGCGATAAAAACGGGAAATCATAAGTGTATATATATCATGATCATAATAATTACTTTCGATTTATCCTATACAGAATTTTGAAAAATTTCCAATGAGATGAAATTACTTATTTATATATTTTAAATTGCAATTATTCGTTGTAACTAAAATGCACTTGCTATTTTAATCTTAATAGTTATGGCAACATTATAGAAACCATCTTTCTTTTCGCTTCTGTCATTTACGTGATCCGTGTGGATATTTAGGTTAGATTTTAAAATATACAAAATTCAAATAAAACAACATAAAAGGTGTTTCAAACTAGTATCTAATTTTCTATTTCTTTCAGATACAAAATGCAAAACGACGCTGGTGAATTCGTTGACTTGTACTGTCCGAGGAAATGGTAGGTTACCATCTTTTATGCATGACGCATGTTTCATATCACGTTTTTGCATTTAAAAATTTGTTGCAAAATACTAAATATTGAATTTTTGAAATTTGTGTACATAGTTATAGAAGTAATACATGTTATAAAAGTTAGTTGCCAAAATTAATTTTTGGCTTGTGATTGATCAGATAGCCTGGTTTATTGTCTGATATTTCTTCAAACGACTTGTTGTTTTTATAGAAAACTTAAAAGCTACCTAAATTGTCATGTAACGTTTCTATAGAATAATAAATATTCTTTTATGATTAATCCAATGCCAGGGAGCCTTTACATTTATTGGATTGACTTTTGAAAAACAACTCTGTTTAAGAAACCAGGCTTTTTGTGTGAGATGTAAAAACTGCATTTATTGTAAAAAACCATTTTACTTTTTCTAACAAGATTTTGTTTAGATATTGACAATTTGTAGAAATACATATGTATTTTGTTTTTTAGCTCGGCCAGTAACCGTCTCATTCACGCTAAGGATCATGCGTCTGTTCAGCTTGTCATTGCTGATGTAGACCCAGCAACTGGGCGTGCTGCTGATACCTCCAAGATGTATGTCATCTGCGGTGCAATCAGGAGGATGGGTGAATCCGATGACTGCATAGTCCGACTAACTAAAAAAGATGGCATATTAGTCAAGTAAGACATTTCTTTTTTATACTCAGTACAGAGTGTGGATATAATTCCTAGGTGGCATTCTTTGGCGTTCCTTGGGATAGGCCTATGTCCAGCAGTGGACTGCCACAGGCTGTTGATGATGATTCTTTAACAGTCTCATTACTATTTTATTTTCAATAAAAATATGAAGATGCATGTAAATATACAGTCAAGGTCATGACCAAATCATTAGTTTATAAATGTTAAATTGAAAGTTGAAATAAGTGGATTATGTATACTAATGTTAATAGATATTTTCTTTATATAAATACTTCTGTAGACATATCAAGTTATTAAATTATTAATATTTATTTATTTTTTGTTTCAGGAACTACTGATGTATGAAGCGTTATTTTGTAAGGCAAAATAAAAAATCATAATTAAATCAGTGTTTTTTATTTAATTTAACAATTTACAGGCAAGCTATGTAACTAAATACTTACAGGGGAAGTGTGTACAAAATTTTAAATCAAATTATGAAATAATGTCTGTTCAAAATAACTTGTAAAAGTTAATAAGGATTTGTGTTAATCAAATTCTTTGTTCACTGAATCAAGTAATTTACTCTTCTTGCAAATAATATTTGGCATAGCTCGCACCACAATTTTTCCATAAGCAATATTGATACAGCAGTCAAGTCCTGTAACAAAAATTCAGTGGTTAATAATAAGAAGTTACAACATTGCATGTATTTAATGAATATTGTCAATTGATTATACATTTAACAATTCATGTTGTCGGGGTACTGAGACAACTTCATCTTTGACATTCATAGCTAATGAGCTTGATGTAACGCTGTTTATAAACCTTTCATATACCTATGTCGATTAAAAAACGCACTATGATGAGCTATGTATACAATTTAAGTCTGCTCATAAAATTGAGTAATTAACATCACATTATTATTTTTAGAGAGATTTTAACAATTAGCTTTATGTAAGTTACTGTTTGCATTGGAATTGTTCTAATATTTTTTTTATTTGTTGCTGTCTAAAGTGCAAAATAGATTTATATGTAACAGGCAAAATGCTGGCAACCCACCTGCAACTCCGTGGTGTTGCAATGTTCACCGTCAGCGGTGATCAATTATCATTAAGAGAACAACTTGCTCGCTTGCCTATAAATAAAAAATATATCAAACTTAGGAGTTTAATTATTCCAATCATGGTATAATAAGCCTGTATTGGAATCATAAAAAATTATATTTTATGATAAGGTTTTTGTGAAGTCAGTAATATTTTGGTGACATGTCTCGCATTTTATACACCTTGTGTAACAATTAAATGTAGGTTCAAAATAATAAAACTGTTTTAAAAAAATAAGTATTGTTTAAAAAAACATTAATTTTCTATTATTAATATTTTCTATTATCCATTTGCTGTCATCAATATATATATGCCTAGATTTTTTTTTATATCTGTTCTGTGGTGTGCAAATATAGAACATAAATAAAAAAGATAAGAAAGTATTTCATATAGGAAGAAATCCATGTGTAAATACATAAGTTAAACTGACCAGCCTCTCCCGCAGCCCGGCCTGCCTCCAGGAGGTGGTCTGCAAATAGTTTTCTTCTTGCAACCAACAACGGTCGCTATGAGGCATAGAACACACCACCACAGCGACCACACCAGAGCTCTCTGTTTGAATTAAAACTTATCATTTCGGTTTAATAATAAAGACTAAAGTTACAAAGCCACATAACATAACTATTTTTACTAAACATAGCCGTCAATACCAGCATATTAAACAATACCTATTTAATTATAACTTAAATAAGAATATGTACACTTAATTTATTACCTTATTAAACAAAAATTTACTAGGAACGGCGACATAAATTTAATGCTACGTACTTATCGTTACCCATACCGAAAATGCGAAAACTATACTCACCATATTATTTAAACTTAAGGTAAAGCAGATTAGCGTCATAAGTTTTGTGCTGATGAGATACTGTAGATGAAGATTTAAGTTATTTTGTTGTTCACCAATACTTCGGTTTGCAGCCACCTGGGCAGCGGGGTGGGCGGCAAGATTTCTTCTTGCAGGCGAGGGCGCCTACCACCTGAATAATTGTATACAAATCTAATAAAATCCTGTAAAGTACAAAAACTGTTCCTTCCTACTATTCGTCAAAAGACTGTTTATCTTTTCCGAAATTCGTTAATTTAAATAAATTCTCTGCCAAACGTATATTCAATGATATTTTTATTACATAGCCAAATGGTATAAAAACTGATATTAGTTATAACAAATGTCTAGAACTACTGTTATTCATTTTATGTTACGGATTGTTAGTAGCGATTATATTGCGGACCTGGGAGTTATTCAGCGCCATTATTCTTTTACGTAAAAAGTATAGTAATGTTTAAACTATAAACTTTTAAAAACGTTTGTACACGCATCTATCTAAAGATATAACTTACTTTCAATTACTTTTATTTTGCAATATCGTACATCTATTTGTTGCGCATTATGATATTACCTATTTGAATTGTATTACTGGATATTTGCAATAAATAAGGCAAATCTGATTATTTAAATTTTATATTAAGAATACATCAATCAGCATAAACGTAAGTTTCCAAATTTATTTAGATGCAGCCACCGGGACAAGTGGCTGGGACATTTTTCTTCTTGCAGGCGAATGTGCCTACTACCTGTTTGAAACGAAACAGGAGATATTAACACTTGTGCAGGTAAGAGAGCTGTATTTTAATCTATTCAGTTAAGTTTCAACATATTAGTTCATAAGGATGTTTTTTTAAGAAAGCTGTATGTTCTAAAACATACAACTTATTTAATTTACATTTATTTCCCTGAGAAAATGTTTGCGTAAGTACCTTGCAAATGTAGAAATATATTATAGTCATGATGCGCATACAAACTGTGTTTATTGAACAAACTATGAAATATAATTTAAAAATCTATAGTAGAGGTTAAGGTTGAGAAATTTTCAAATGTATTTTGATATAATAATTTATACTGCTTTTTTTAACTATTAATTAAATTGATAATTAATAAATAGAAAACCCTTTATGGAGCTTATTAATATGTTCAAGGAAAGTATAACATGTACAAATTTACCTGTAATAAGAGACACACTAGCCACCAGAGAGCATCACCTGAATACTTCATATTTGCAATTCCTCAATGGCTGAATATGATTAGGCTTTCTACATGGTGTTTATTGTTGATAATTGATTAATTTTTCACTGTTAATTTTGCAAGTGACATTTCCAAAAATTTTCTTTTGTTCTGATCGTGTCAAGAAGAATTTGTTTACTATCAGAAATTATTGATTTACGGCCAGCATTATAATCAATATGACAAATATTAAAAAAGAGTTGTTACCTAGGAAAAGTTTTTTTTAAAAACTTAATAATTCTGTCAATTCGCTGTTTGGCGAAATGGGCTCAAGAGTTTTTTTTACTAAGGTTAATAATGACTTAAAAATATGTAGTACATCAGTGCTTCTATAGGAAATATCGGTAACAATGTTTTAATAAAAAAAAGACTTCTTTTGTGTTTTTCTTTTCAGCGAAACAGGCAGATCACAACTCGATCAAGTATGAAGCATACTTGTAGTCAGCACAAATTTTGTTTATGTAGTAATTTTTCTTGCTCCAATGCCCTTTAAAACAATTTTTCCATTGCAGGTACGCGGAAATTTTTCTCATAATGAAAGTTTTGGCCTTAATCCACCACGCTGGCCAAGTGCGGGTTGGCGGATAGTGCCAGTGATAATTAATTTTTTAGAACGCACATAACTCGGAAAAAGTGATCGGTGCGCGCCAGGCCGAAGTTTCAAATCACTCGGATATCTCAGCTTTTTTCTTGTTTTGAATTGTCATTAGTTACAGTAAAATAAGTAGACGACACTGAAGCAAATAATATATTTTCTACAAGATATCAGCACGCACATGCGCGCCCTGGCCGACACAGCAGCTGGGTGGTAAAGCACTGGCGGAAAGCCCTCCAGTATTCTCTGCAGCGAGCGCAAAGCGACTCCTCCTCCAGGCGCTCCGCGAACCGCGCCCCCATACCAACACCACCCAGTGTGAACATCCTATCGTTTTGCATCTTACGGTCTTCGCTCCGGGCTCGTCGTGTTGTTGTACGAAAGGACTGTAAACGTTTCGCTTGAGCATACAACTGAAAGAATAACTTTAATGTTAAATGTAAAAGACATGACGTTTCTGAAGTGACTCCAGATTCATTGAAAAATATGTTTTCTTGACACAGTTTTAGATATTAATCTTTCTAAACTTTAGCTTTATAACAATAACTTATAAATAAAGCTTTATGTTAAGTTTGATTTACAAAAGTAAATATTTAGAAAACGATATTTTATAACGTCAATTCTTATTATACTAAATGTTATAACTTTATTTGTAATGCGTTGTACATCTCCAAAGTTTGATTCGCACTGAGTTTTATGAAAGAAAGCCTCAAGATAAACTAGTGGAAACAATAGGAAGCCTAATTTTTGCAGACTTAATTGAGACAGAGAAATTTGAAAGATTAAACTTTCGAATATTTATAGTTTGTGGTATAGGAGAAACATATTTTTTTTATGTAGAACAAACATTATGTTCAATCTCGATGGCCTGAGTTCTGTCTAAATTATTTAATATGAAATAATCAATAAAACCCGACCACTACGTAAAAAGGTGTATGTTTGAAATGATTATATGCAAAATGATAGTTTTTTTTTATTAAGACATGAAACTGCTATCATACTAACCGATACTGGATCATCCAGGTCAAAACTGGTCAAATGTTCATGCATAGTTTCGCATCCAGAACTGAGATCACGTTGTACTACTCTGAAAATAAAAAGTAATGTATATATTCTGAAGGACATTACTTTTAGTTTTTAAACGTATGATTACTGTCTGTAACTATCAATAAGGATGTTAGCATAATAATTATGCTAAAATTAAGCTTAATAGCTATATAGTAATATAAATATCTTTAGACAATTCACACAGCACTATCTAGTCCTAAAGTAAGCATAGTATACTCACTTGTGTTATGGTAATAGATAGCTGACAGACTACTTAAATATATTTATTTTGTAAATTCATACATATACATGGAAAACACCCAGATTCAGAACAAATATTATCCGTAGCGGGAATCGAACCCACAACCTCTTACTCAGTAGGCAGGAACACTACCAACTGATCTAATCGACCAGTCAATAACTTATAGGATCGAATATAGTTTTGTTTTTCTGGTAATAGCTAATAGCATTAGTTAACCTTTTTTGTTATTTTATAAAGTACCTTTGAGTGTCCGTCTCCTAAAATGTTACATTTAACTCTTGTTAAATAATAATTTCGGTTTTTAATCGTCTTATATGACAGGCTTCTATTGTTAGTTAACATTTGAGTTCTGACCGTTAAGTACCACTTTTCAATAAGATGTTAATAAACTGTAGGTTTTAATAAATTACCGTTCCGTGGTAACGTTAGGGCGATTTTCACGCAATGGTGCTATTTCTAGAAAATGTGCCCGCGTCACCGCCAGACGTCGGCTGACGCCGGCCGGACCAGCTTCCCGTCTTCTTTCTGCACGACTTATCTCCACATCCCGCTCCTTCGAACGTATTTCCTTTCCTACTTCGCCATTAATCGGCGCAGTCCCCGTCGCTTTCGTTTGTATCTGTAAGTCCACTGTTTTCTCCGTTGGACGGGGTGTCAGTAATATCTAGAACATTGGTTACAAAATAACACAACGTTACTTTCTTACTCTTCATGTAATGCAACAGTTAACTTATAAGCATAATAGAGATGTAAAATAGAGAACACAGTTTAAGTACCTTAATCTCAAAAATTCAGAAAAGAGAGAAATCGGTCAAGAACTTTGGTATCCTGTTTAAAACAGTCTATGGATAAACGATTCCAACCGTAGACTGGATTTAGTTACTATTCAATAGATGGCGTTGTGATAAATATGTTTACATTTTGTCTGAGTAAATGCCGGCAAATACCAAAAATTAGGAAAGTACGAACATTAATTTCAATGTATCGTGTTTACTACAATATAAATTTAACTTATTCTTTAGCCTCAGATAACATTATAATTATTTCATAATTTACAAATAACAGGATTTTTATCATTGCTAATAAGCACTATCTAGTGACTTCTAAAATAAAGAAATATTGATGACGATCAATCTTCGAAGTCGTAAAGAGACAAAAATAATTTTCCCTGTCGTTCACAAGATTGAAACACTTTAGTAAATTGATATTAATATAACAGTAATGTTACCTGTACGGTGGGCGACATACGTCTGGATGTAATACATGCATGAAGATCTGGCTCTGTAGCGACAATCTTGTCTGAGACGGACACTGAGCCTGAGGAGAACCCTCGGGCGGCGAGGAAGGTCGGTTGCTTGGAGCCCAGGGACAGCGGCGGCACGCCTGGACGCCTCGCCGCAAACAACCGACTCAACTCGTCCAGTTTGTTCATTATTATCTTGTAAGTTTTACATTCGTCTGTCTGCAAATATTTTTAACAAATTAAAATTGATCTCACGAAATACTTGCACCTTATGAGTATCTTATTTCTCAACCTTCGAGTACATAAAATAGTCTTGCGAGTTCAACAGTAATGAAATAACTGAAGTGTAAAAGCTAATGAGAATCATCTTGTCTTAAAATGAGAGCTTATCATTATATCTAGTCTCATTCGTAAATAAAGGAATAATAAATGTATGTTTTGAATACAACAAATTATTAACGATTACAAACTATGTACATATTTAACATTATAATAAACGCCCAAAAGTTAATGACCAAAACATCTGCGCTTGTTATTTTTAATAGTATATAATGGCTAAATTATTATAATTAAACTTTCTTTATTAAAAATAAGATGTTGTTAGCAAGCATTTACTAATAGTAAATATACATACATAGCTAGCATTCCGTTTGAGCCGGGTTTTTGTTTTAACGTTCTCTCCTAATTATGGCATTACAAGATACAATATGTACATAAGTATATGTCTCTTTATGGAACATTAATACATTTTAAAGGAATAAAGGAATACGAAACCGTGATAGTTCAGTTTGAAAGGCGTTCGAATGCGCTATATGTTTAGAGGAGGCGCGGGTTCTATCCCCATTCATTAAGCTTGAGCTTGAGCTTGAGCTTCGTAAAGGAAAACATCGTGATATAACCGACATGTTTCAAAGAACAGCTTTTGTGAATATGTGACAACCGCCAACTCGCACTTGGTCATCGCGGTTGATTACAGGCCACAACTGTGTCATTATGAGAGAAGGCCCCGAGTGGGAAAAAGTGGACTGTTTATGGTATATTTATGTAAAGGTATACGCACTCGATGTTTATCTTTATGACGGTCTCTTGAAACACGGGTGCTCGTTGTCAAATTGCTCGATTCGACGCTCGTGGTAGAACATTCTGGTTTCGGTCGTTTCGGTTTTTGTCGCTCGGGCTTCGGCCGCGTGGTCTTGGCGCGTTCGGGGCGCCGGTCGGGGCGCCGCTCCCCGCGCCGCTCGCTCCTGCGCTCGCCGAGCCGCTCGCAGAGCTGCGCGACGCGCGCTATCTGCTCCTGCTGCTCCCGCAGCGCCCTCTCGCACGCTTTGCGAAACGCGAGCAGAGACGACGTAGACCCTCGCCCCCGCGCCGAGTCCCTGCACCTGTGCGTAGTCACATCGCCGCTCACACGTCTTGAAAAAGAAAACAACATTCATTAACATTTTTCTAACGAACGTACATGTTCTAAAGATACTCTGCTTCTGGAGAGAATACAAAATATCAATGAGATTAGTACCCACTAAAACCACGTCAGTGGTCACCATTAGTGGGTCACAAGAGATCTCGGGATCTCATGGAACGCGTAGATATCTTCCAACACTATATATATATATATACATCGTGTTGAAAGGGTCCATAACCCACGAGGGTTCGAATCGATGGTACAAATGATTGTACCGTGAAGACCAAAAACTCATTTGTTGCGTTCCACGAAAGAAGAGGCTTATCTTAGTCCTATTCTTAAAATCCATAAAGCCTATAGGGACTGTCTGTTTAAAGGTACGCATAGGTTCATTTGATATACTACAGAGTTACTAGCAGACTCGGCGAACTTTGTTCATTCAGTCATTAAATGGGCAGATTGATGATTTTAAAATAAACAAAAAATTATACAGTTATTTTTTTTTATATCATAAAAATAAAATGCAGAATTTGATTTAATTAAATTGAATGAGAACGGAATCGATTATGAATATTTTTGGTGATTGAAGTAAAATTTAGCACTTATTATCCTATTGACGACGAAGACAAATCAAAAAACACAAAAATAAATGAAAATCGGTTCAGCCGTTCTCTAGTTGTAAGTGTTGTAACAACACGACTTTCTTTTATGTACATAGATTAAACGTCGATACATTTAACACAGCGTCATCTATTGAATACGGACTCAATCCAGTCAACAGATATCGATTTCTGTTGGTATCATTTGGAAGTAATAAATGATTGTGAGTATCAGAAATTAAATAATTTGCAATAACGTAATATCGCGACTATAAATTGAGATATAAGCTATCCTATCTCTCAAGTTGTATTAAACTGCACGCGGTGTGCAAGTTTGATTGAAATCGGTTAAGCAGTTTAGGAGTCCATCACGGACAAAGGCTGTGACACGTAATTTATATATGTATAGTAAGATATACTTTTTTTTTGGTTATTGATATCCACTCGTTCTCCTACAACGAAGAATAAGAGCAACACCGGACTTGAGGGGGCAGAGCACGGAAGGTGCTAGCCTAAGCCTCTTACTAGTAGCTAAGCTCGAAGGCTCTCTCGGGAACCTCGGCTCGGGCTGTCACTTTGGTTCACAACCGGACGGGTAAGATATACCTCTTGCCTCAGGTATTTTAACATTGTCAATAAATACGTAAAAACCTGTATGAGCGATGCCTGTGACGGGCATTACTGCCATCCGAAAGGCCCGAGTCGTGTGAGAAGCGCTTCACGTGGAACAGGCCGTCGTTGCCGCTGCCGGTGGCGGTGGCTGAGCCGCTGCTGCTGTCGCCGCTGGCTCGCCCGCGGCCCGTCTTGCGGCGGATCTCGCCACCGTCTACCACCAGACGTTCGCTGGAAAAGCTACATCAATATCAACTGTTATTAACACTATCGTTTCGGCCATTTGACTTCCTCTGTCTCAAAGGCCGAGCTTGGCTTACATAAATAACACAAGGTGCGTTCCTTGTAGGCAGAAAGGCAGTGCTTTACTTGCCATTCACAGATAATTTTATAAAACGTTCGCACATCGGATATCTTGCAACAACACTTCTTCTGTTGGCATGGTTCTCGACTTAGAGATCTGTTGCATGGCCGTAGCTATGCTAAAAATCTATAAAAATAAAAGTTTTTGTGACCGAGTACTCCGCCGCAAACCAAGTGTTATAATCCTGTGTACGCCGCTGATAAATAACTATCACTTAATAAACGACTCAGAAAAATGCTCGTGTATCATTAGTTCCCAAAAAGTAATGTAATTATTAATGAAACCATAGATTTTAAAACACAGCATTACTAACGATATATGTTGAACTTGAACAAATGACCAACAATTGAAAGTTAGTCAATAAGTAAAGCGATTTCCGGGACATAACGATTCATCAAAAAAGCCCAGCCGAATAATTATTTACATATTTATAAATAACAATTAATCAAAATTTATATTTCATTTATTGCATGCTCTATACCACTATTATCTTTGGGGGAGGCCTATGTTCAGCAGTGGACGTTTCCAGGCTGATGATGATGATGATGCTCTATACCTATAACTGTCTTGTTAAGTTTTTATTTGTAAAAGTATTTGTAACTATAACAGGCGTTGTTTAATCAATAAATAAATAAAAATGTTGTTACTAACAAATTCTCAATGTTTTAGTATGGATTAGTCATTATGACTATTCTCTCTCTCTCTCTCTCTCTCTCTCATTATGACTATTAAGTATACAAATTAACGAAAGTATAAAATTTTACACTACTCACATAGGATTAACTAACAGAATTATTTACAAAAATGTACTTACCGTCGCTCGTGCCTCGGCGAGACCCCGGGACGAACGGATGCACGCATGTAGCGGTCCAGGTCTATGATATCGGTAGCACCAGGGCGCCTTCCTGACCCTGACGAAGGCGACGAACGGCCGGACATCACTGCTGTGCTTATTCTAAACACAAAATCATTAATTACAGCTATATATTAGATCTTTAGCTCCTAAACTTCTCCAAGTGGTCCACGGAAGACTCGCAGTTGTCATAAAAATTTGGGTTCACACTTCCTAAGCGGAGGTCCTCGAAAATGTAACTACTTTCCACATTAAATAACTAAAATATTAGTTTGACTTCACCTATCAATGTAGGTAAATAATATTTTAAAAAGCTCAAGTACTGTTGCTCATAAAAACTAGCATATTCTATTAATTTATGGCGAGTTGTGTGAGTATACCGGAAATATACTTGCAGGGGGTCCACTGGAGTCAGCTAAAGCTTTAAAATGGTCTATGAAAAAAAGTCTGGGAAGCTAGGTAGTACAACGCCACCTAACCTATGTAGGTACAAGTTCTCGTTAAAGGACTTTTACTTATTATTATATCCTTGAAAATATTACGTTAGGGTTTTCGAGAGAAACGTGTATAAATTATAGACAAAAGAACTTTAACATTTCAGACAACGTCAATAATTAAGACCAAAAACAATTTATTATTGATACTTTCACGGTTACATTAAAATTTTCACCTTTAAGAGGAGATTCGCTGTACTGCGATGAGTCAATTTAATTTTTTTTAACGTGTGGTGGTCACTTGAGTGGTAGTATTCCCTCAACACGGGGCTCCGGTCTGCCGCGGCGCGTGAGGCCATAGCTGTTGTTGCGAACACCTCATACCGTCAGCTGTAACCTGTCATATTGACTTCACCGTTGACTTGTTGTTTCTTTTAAAAGCGATCAAAACTTCAGGTGGGTTTAAGTACAGTATATATAAAACTTAATACATTATTTCACATAGGTCAATAATTTTCCAGAAGACGATTTCATACATAATCATTTTGGTCCTTTACATCTATACATAATATTATTTGTATATGTCAATATATAATTGTTTTAAAATACAGGCTTTACACCTCTCGTCGGTGTAAATTAATTATTGGAACCTCGGACTAACATTATAGGCGAAAAAGTAAAGCTCAGCTGATCGCTATTATTTTGATCATGGATGTCCTCGGTTTAAGTCGGAGCGGTTGAGTTGGAAAGTTGAATAGAGGCAAAATATGTTCGGTCCCATATCTGTCATAATACGTATTAATTGTTTACCAGAAATATTTATTTTCTATAAATAAAAAATTGTTGCAAATGCTGGTCGGAACCGACATTTGAAATGCGTTCCTTAAGAAGATGTCATCATAATGAAATGTTATTAGATGGTCATACTGACAAAACTATGAAGGATTGGAATGGGCTTAAATAATATTACTTAAAAATCGGTTATCACCAATTTTTTTTACTGATAGTATTTAAGCCAAGTACTCCTTCATATCGTCAAACTTTTTTTTAGTGGAGCTCACATGAATTATAAAACTGTATTCTCAGGACACACTTCGGTATGATATTTTGGTACACCGAAAGCTGAAGCTCGATAACGGGGATCTATCACGACTGAAGCCTTTACCGCTGAAAGATTGGTAATAATAATAAGACAATGTCTGTTGGTAAATTATATTTTATAGCTATCATTACACAAATTAACAATACATAGCTTTAGCTGTATCTTCACTGACAATCATTGGAGATGTTTGCGGTCACGTCGTTAACCGCAAAATCAACAAAACAGGTACGATTTTACTATAGATATATCAAAGCAGAGCAAAGAATATATAACTCTTTTGAAGACTTCACAGAAACACTTTGAAATATTTGCCAATGATTCCCAATCTAATTTTTTCGGAGAAGACAGCTTACAATGAATCAATGATACTTCTACAATCGTTCTCGAAGTCCTAAATAACCGTAAATACATATTCATTATTTCATTGATGCCAATTCCACCAGTTATGTTTTAGAATAACTCAGCACCAAAAGATATATTTATTATTCTTTGTACAGTAACGATTTTTTAAACAGTGTCTGTGTTTTTCGATATTGTTGGAACATAAGGTTTATACAAAAATCTGACTTATTATATACAAGAGTTGGGAATCATTGACGCTGACGGAATTTTATAAAATCATAGCAATTCCTTGATTTTTTATTATTATGTATCATGTATTTAACGGAGCCTCTGTAAAAAGGCATTACGGTAAGTTAATTATTACTAAAATGCATAAACGGCAAAGTTTCAACAGAATTCAGATAATATGCTTTTTTATATCAAAACCGAGAGATAAATATAATAATCGGTAAACAAATTAGCGTTGTGGAATACCTTACACGGTATATCCAGCAGTGAACGTACCGGTTCAGCAGAATTAATATTGAAGAATTACAAAATTTAACTATCAATTCGGTCCATGAGATATTCATATATTATAAACATATAAAATAATTAACATAAAAATTAGTAAACGTGTAACAGATCATTATGATTTATTGAATCAAACATTTTAATAAGAAATCGCCTCTTGCAATAAACAAGATAAAACGTATAAGTAAATTAATACATGTCTGTGAGACGATAAACATATAAAATTAAGTACCTCCCGTCATAAACCGTAGAGGTAATAAACGATTTTAATATATATGTATGTATATACGTAAACATATGTAAAAAAAATCCGCTTTGTACTAGAGCTACTCGTCGCAGACGGTAGATAACATGACGCTTGCAAACGAATAAAGCACAGGATTTATGATAACGGTGGAGCCCACAAGTGGGCGCTGGAGCTTTATTATATCACGAATAGTAAGCGAATTAATTTTTAATTCACGATTAATAATTAATACACATAAAATAGGTATAATTAACAATTATGTAAAAGCGAAGACATGTTTATTTTTTTCCTAAAAGCTTGGAAACAATGTGTTCGATGGGATTATTATGCACAATGCTTTTGTAATCAATATTTACGTGGTTATAGTACATTTGATCATTAATAAAGAAAACAATAATTTTCAGTAGTGGCTTGTTCTAAAATATTATATACGCAGCGATATTTATCAAAGAAAATGTTTGCTATAGTTCAATTATCGCCTATATCTAATAAGAATTTGTTAATTACTAAAAGGTAAGTCGAAACTAATTGAAGAACCAGTAAAATTATATTTTCCTTCCGATCTCGCCGTTTGTACAAAGAGTAACAATAATACATATATTAAATATACACTGGGCTATATAGTTATCACGTCATCTTAATTCGTTTTTTTTTACATTTTTAACAATTTTCTTCCTTTTTTTTAAAAACAATATTCTATTAAGACATCGAAGCGTTACATTTTAGATATAAACGAACGTAAGTAAATTATCACATCGATAATTATTAATTGCACATAATTTATGTAACTATTAAAATTAAGCGTAAGTGTTATTAGTTTATTATAAGAATTACCACGTTTATTTAATTTTTGTTTATAGACTTGAGTTTTTTATACAGAGCTTCCAAACTTCCCTCGATCACTGTTCATAGCATAATTTATTTGTAGCAAGTGAAGTGACTTTTAAAAGCATTTATTATGTAGCATATATCTTGGCCAATTCGCACTTAGCTAGTGAGAGAGAAAACTAACCAAGTCCCAGTGGGAAAAACAAGAAGCTGCACATGTTCGTGATTCTTTCTGCAGCCAAATACTAAATGTGAGAGTATAAATAATGCTATATTTAGAACCCTTTCAGTTTACATCACATCAGCATGTATTAGTACAGTGGTTTACGATGTAAAAGTTTAGAAGCTCTACTACTACGCACAATCGAAAAAAAATTAATGTTTGTTCGAATCCCGTCATAGCGGCGACATTACAAGTTTGTCCCAACATAACCATTGCTACTGTCCATTAATTCACCGAATAGTCCAACATGCGCACGTTCACGTATTTCTTCTACATCTTCGACCTTATGCCTATTAAGTTAAGGTCGAATATTATGCGTCCTTCCGTGGTTAGCATTCGGCGTCGGCGCTTGGTCACTGACTATTCGCCAGCTCATCCATGCGACATCTAAAATTAGACAAAATAATTTTTTATCAACATTTTTTTCTTTTACAACCCGCTGAATGTTCCCACTGTTGGGACACGGGGCCTTCTCTCCTAATGGAGAGAGTATTGGCCATAATCCACCACGCTGGCCAAGTGCGGTTTGGCGGATAAAGCCAGTAATTTATCAACATATATTGGCTCAAGCGACTGGTAGTCTGGGTGTTTTCAATACATGTATATATTGACAAAAAATAATCTATTTGAGTAGTCTATCAGCTCTCTAGTACACATAACACAAGCGAGTATACTCTACTTACTTTTGGACTAGACAGTGTTGTGTGAATCGTCCCAAGATATTTATTTCATTATTTATTATAACATTTTGTAATTTATAGCTCGCACTATTAGAATTAAATACCGTGATAGCCGAGTGGTTACGGACCTCGGGCCTCCGATTCTGTGGTCGCGGGTTAGAATCCAGGCATACATCAACGAATTTTCGAGTTACGTGCGCTTTAAGAAATTAAATAATACTGGCTTTCCCAAGGAATTAGCGTCAGTCAGGCGGCCGGCTGTAAAAAACACTGCCAAAGCCAACACCAAAAAAAAAAATATTGGGAAAATGGGCGAGACTAAAAAATGAAGTATAGAATTAAATAGATAGTTTTTAAAATAGTAAAGTTTAATACCTGACCGCCATTTCAGCTACTTCGAGGCTGGGATAGTCGAGTTCTTTGACAAGGCAGAGCACTGCGGACAGTAGGTTCGAATTCTGAAATAAACAAGTTGATACGATTTAAAAGACGAGATAGGATAAAACTTAAGATCTTTTCTCCCTGATTTTTTTAATAATTTCTTTTATTAGGTTTCTGCAGTTAAAAATATATATCAAAAGTTTTAAACTAAAGCCTGAATGCTTCATATAAATTCGAGGCAACTTTCCTCATTTTAATAACATTAATATACTCTAGTTATAAAGAAAAGGTAAGTTCGTGTCTCGGAAAGATTACTTATGCTGTTACTTAGTGATAGTAAGATTCTAGTAAGCTTCGTCAAAATATCCATCGAGAAGCTACGTTAGCAGCTACAGTACCTTCAGACTGAAATGACTTATGTCATAAACATAGTGTCTTTTAAAATCAATCTCCATTTCCTTCGATTCCAGAAGAATAATACATCACTCACTCTAGTAACGGGTCGTCTTGTAAAGCCGCGGTGCTCCGCCATGACTGCTGACGGATATTCTCTGTCTCTCCGCTCTCTTTCAGTTTCCCTCTCGCGGTCCCATTCACGCGCTTGGTACACCTCCGACCTTAGAAATGGGGAAATATTAGTCTTAAATTAAAGAAAATGTTTACATCTATATATGTGAAAGAAAGTTTTGTTAGTTACAACACTTATAACTCAAGGACGGCTGAACAGATTTTCATGATTCATGTATTTTTGGATTTGTCTTCGCCGGGAATACGCTATAGGATATTAAAATTAGCTTCATCGGCTTAAAAGTCCCAAAATCCTGTCTTTTTTTACCTGTCTGCTGATGAAACTGCACCACTGAAATGCCTCCAATCTCCATTGTTTGCGTATGAATAATCCTGTAATATAAAACGTCTTATCTTAATGATCAAAATGCTTACTACTTTTTTATTCATAGGGTCCGTGATAGACTAGTGATTACGGACCTCGGCCTCCGATTGGAACCCGGCGGGCTCGATGACTTTTTCTGAGTTATGGTCGTTTTAAGAAATTAAATATTATTGGCATTATCCGCCAACCCGCATTTGTCCAACGCGGTGCATTAAGGCCAGTACTCACATTATGAGAGAAAGCCCCTTGTCTCAGCAGTTGAAATAATAAGTGGGCTGTTTATGTATGTTTATGAGTAACATATTAGCGATCATGTTGTAATGACTATTTTTAGTGCTATGATAGTATATATGTATTCGTTCGTGTACAAATGTATGTGAGTGTGTATGTGCGCGTGCATTTGGGGGGTTGTTACCTTGACATTGTGTGCGGACACTGAATGTCTCAATGAGGCGACGTCGGGCGATCGGGGACGGGTGCGTGTCTGCAATACAAAGCAGTTTATGTATGCTTAATGATATCTGAAGTAGCTGTGCTGACGATCTTACATGAAATTAAAATGATAAATGGATTACGTGCCTTTGTTGGACAAACAAAAAACAACACTTTAAGTATTTATAATAGAACAGCTATCGCTTTATTAAATATGTTTTAGTTGTATACTCTTTCAGTCTTTTACATAGACTACAAATTAATGTCAAAGAAAGTTATAATAAATCTAACTTTAGAAAGTTCTTCCATGCAAAATGTTTTGCTAAATATACGGCGACAAGAGTAAGTTCTTCATCTGAGGTCAAATATTAGGAATTTTTTAACCCCGGCCATAAGATTTATTCATTGCTTTGGCCTAATCATTTTATCAGCTCCAGCCGCGTGGAGATCGGAAAAAACCCATACTCTCAGAGGCAGGTTTTATCAGATATCTGATGATGACATAAATTGCAAAAATTTTATCAGAAACAACAATTGTTAAGTGTTTTTTATACCAATAATGTTTATAAGTGTGCAAATATGTTCCACACATTACTGTTAGGTAGATTGAACTGTGTAGGTCAAGGATGATGATATTCATGAGAGAGCACATTAAGCTGAAACATGAGGTATGTTTTATTTGAACTTGAAATGAAAATGGCGTAATACTCACTTCATAATGTGAACTGGTCATTGCAGGATGTTCATATCGTTCATCCGGTTCTGGTGATGCGACGCGTCGAGTTGGAGAAAGGGGGCACGGCTGTAAATAGTATTTAATACATATTAAGATGCAACAAAAGGAAATTGTAGAAAGCATGTATAGGAACTCGTTTTTAAGGAGTTCGTTTGAGAGCATAATGAATGATTTGGTAAATTATATAATGAAACAAGAAGCATTGCTCAAGTACATCGCAATGGGGCTTTTTTTGAAAATAGTTATTTTATTATTTAATTGTTTATCATATAAATACTCGTCCTTTTCTGTCGTCCGATTGACACTAATGTCGGTAAAATTATAAAATATTCTATTAATTATTAATTGTAATTGTAGTTTTTGAGTGATCACCACAAAATGATGGCGACATTCAAAACGTTCTGTTTCACGCGCCGACCATTTGTCGGTATACTAGTGTCTCGAGCAATTTTTTATTTAGTTGACATACTTTATTAAAATTTTACTATTTGATTTTATTTATTTAAGTTTATTTGTAATAGTTTGTCACATTAAAATCTATATTTCGCTCAGCTCAACCCGCCATACATAGCGAAGAGCTGGTTCCTAGTATTCTTACATTGATTATCATCTTGTATTATTTTTTTTTTCATTGTAAATAGATCTATTGAAATAGGTATAACGAACCTGATGGTTTTCCGAGCGCTGGGGCTCCGACGGCGGCTCGGGTATTCCCTCGGTGGAGCTGTCGCTGCCCTGCGCCCCAGGTTAGTTGTTAATATGCATGTTACTAACACCGTTGAAACATTTACATTAATAAAATTTTAACACAATAAGCGAACACAATAATGTTATTGAACACGTTTTTATATATGGCGGCACCCAGCGAGCGCCGTCTATCGTAAAAAAGGACGAAACTATTTCTGATCGATATGATTAAGGCCTTGATTAATTAATTGAGTGACTTTTGGATGATTGTTTAGACATATCGTATTTTAATATTGTTTTTGTAATTGTACTGCTGAAAGACTTTAAATTGGGAATACAGTAATACCCTGCTTTACGCGAAGGAAAAGTTACAAAAAAAATCGCGTTAACTGAAATTCGCGTATAACGAGGTTTATGATTAAACATAGTCAAAAATTATTACAAAACGA
>DWHU01000405.1:0-19682 GCA_018247975.1 Parides photinus | reverse complement strand
GCCGCCTTGTTACGGACGTTCGTCGCGTGCGATTTGAAGTTAAGGTTGTCGTCCAGGGTGACTCCTAAGTATTTGGTTTCTTTCACCCACAGGACTGGTGTGCCATGAGCGAAATTGGATTAGGGTTGTTCACGTTTAACTTTTATTGCTAAATCGAATATGAAGAAAAAACTATTAACATAGTTTTTTAACTATTAACGAAATACGTCCGTTTTATTAGTCACAAAGTAAAAATTGCAAAAACATATAATTTCTATTCTATTTCTAGTTAAATTTATTTTCATAACACAATTGACAAAATATACAAACACAAAAGTACGTGAAATTAATTATGAACTGTACAAATCATTATAAATAACACAGTACAGCAAGATAAAGCAAGAATTCGCCGCGTTATGTAGAGGAAAAGGTATTAATCGGGGAACTAAAATCGCGTAATATGAAAACGCGTTATATGAGTACCGTGTTATAGAGAGGTTTACTGTAATATAATAGTTAACATATGACCGCCAATATACCAAGTGAACAAGCTTTTTGGGTGAGAAACAACTTTCGGCCTTCCTAGTGTTGAGCGATCACCGTCGCGTATAACCGCCAATAATATTAGCGGTATGACTAGCCTGCTGCCGAACATACAATATATGAAGTACGGCTACCAGAGCACACACCATTGATTTTCTCATTACTTAGAATCTAAATTTATGTAGTTAAGGGAAGCAAAATCAAGTTTATAAGCGTGTTTTTAGTATATGCATGATCTAGAAATAGTTGTTCTTAGGTTAGTATAATTTGCAACAAAGAAACGTTATTTGATATATCAACGTAAAACCAATTGATAGTTTCAGACGTTTTTAATATTAAGATAAGATATTGTAATGTCAACCGTGAAACTAAGCATTACTATTTATATACAATTAATCAGAGAGTTGAGATTGGAAAGGCCTATGCTCAACAGAGGACGTCTATAGGCTAATGCTGATTGAGTCAAACTAACACTTGACGCAGGTGGTTAGTGTCGCCGTCACAGTAACACGCTCATTTAATCTAAGACACAAATCTTATGTTTTAAGTAATAAATTATATTTACTGCATACGGGCACAAATTTATATTATGCATATAAAGAATGGAATCATTTTAAAACTTGTAGTATCTCTAATGTACGTAATTATTTTCTTATTTATAAATTGAAAATGTACATAATAAACCTAGGCTGTCTAGGTATTACGTAATACCGCAGGCATTGTTTTACATTATACTCGATACTTGTTACGTTTATTTAACGTTTTTAATGCAAGTGTAGACAAACGAGCAAACAGGTCACCCTATGGAAAGTGAACCTTTCCTGAGATCTGCGAGACAGTCGCAAAATCTTAAGGGTCGCGGCTCCTTTTCCGACCTTAAAATTATAAGGGCATCGTAAGTTTTAAATATTTACAGATTTTGTAATTAGTAAGTGATATTGTAGATACTTTTTGTTTTTTACACCAATTATCATTCAAAACAAGCGAATAACAATATCGAAAAAATTACATATTCTAATTTCACCGACAGTTGGATATTATAGAAACTGGTAACTATCACCACCATCTGATAGCGAGTTATGCTTATAGGTATCGAAAAATAAAACCATGAAGAAATATACACGTGTACTAATGTGTGTTTGTTATATTGGGTACAATAAACATTTTATGTATTTATCTTAATGCATTCTTAATGGTTTTAATAATTAACTTTTTCGAACAACCTTACACTTTCGTTCGCATTATCAAGACATAGTGTTAAATCTCAGTATCCATTAACTTCACCAGCTATAACGCCCTCGAATCCGGAATATAGTATTGTTTGCTCATTACTGTTTGCTGATAGAAATGGAGCTGCGATGGAATCTACCTGGCCAGAAGACTACTGCAACCGATTTATCACCAGTAGAATGCATTATATTTTATGCTTTGAAATAAAAACATTTTTTATAATGCGTTACGTAACGATGAAGTTGATTGTTGTTAATAGATAACAAGAAAGAGTTTCTCAAGGTTTTTTAGTACATTATTACACGGAACTACTTCAGAAAGAATGGATTGTTCTGACTTATAATTTCTGCTTGAAGAGTTTCAGTTTCGTTGTAATCGAGTAATCGATAGTAAATATTAATAACTACAGCTTAAAAACTAAATGTTGCAATGTCATTTGTGATACGTTTATGTCTTTTTCGAATGCCTTGGGTCTAAAAACCACTTTTTTGAAGCCCAAAAACACTTTTGCTAGAGGATATGTACTAAATACATACTATGAAATATAAATAAAAAAATAACTATGCATGTAGAAAAAAATAAAATAACACTTAGAATAATAATCTGAAAATTCCTAATTTTCACAAAAAAATAGGGGTGAAATAAATGGCGTTGTTTTAAAAAAATCTAATCATTCTTAACATCAATGTTATTAAAGATAATTACATTTTAATGATATTACATGTACACTATTAATTATTACAAATTATATTGCAATTACGATATTGTGTGTAATTAGCTGAATATTTTATTTCAATCTACAAGTAATAACTTCTCCTTGTCTCCATTAGGTATATATAATATTGGTTAAAAAAATATTTATTTACAGAAATCCAGCATTAATGTTATTGTTGGATTTATATAATAAAGGGTTTGCAATCCAACTTGACTAACAAATCTAGCATCTTCTGAATTTATATATTTACATACTTATTAAGAAATAATTCTTGATGAGAGTTATTTTAAATTTCAGTAATATTTAGAAAGAATATAAAAGGTCACAATATTTTAATATTATGTGTTAGTTAATTAAATTGAAATATCGAAAAAACTTTTCATTCACTTTCAATTATTTGTAACCTCTTTTCTAATAAATTCTTATCCAATCTGTGCATACATAAAAATTTGCCACTAAGGAACAAAACAGGTATATCATTCCTATATAGCCTCAACCACCTTAAATTTTCTTTTTCTGTAATAAATACTTTCTGAATTATTATTCTTTCTTTATATGGCTCGAGTTCCTCTAAAACCATATCACAAAGAGGACATGGGTCTTTTGTGTATAGAGTAAGAAAAGGAGGCCTCTGATTTGCTTCAGGTCTGAAAAAGGTGATTGCCAAGTATATAAAAAAATTATTATAGCAATTCCATGATTTAATTAATACAAATATATAAACAACAAAAATATCTTTATAAACATAAAATATATAGTACAATATAAAAACATCTTTCCTTAAAAATACAAGAACCATTTACATTTCCTTACACAGCAAAATAAAATTAAGGCACAAACAGTAGCAATTGTGTTTCAAATACAATACAACACATTTGTATTTTATAAACAAACCTTCACTCCCTATTCCATGATATACATAAACAACTGCATTTTCAATTTCAACTTACAATTTTTCAATCATAATAGAAGATGCTCCACCACCACCATTGCAGATAGATGCTACACCCTTTTCTCCTTTCTTCAATGCATGGCATAAATGAACAACAATGCGTGCTCCTGACATGCCAATGGGGTGGCCTAGGCTAACAGCGCCACCATGGACATTAACTTTAGCAGGATCCAAATCCAGAAGTTTTTGATTTGCTACGGCAACTAGACTAAAAGCTTCATTTATTTCCCATAAAGCAACATCTTCTTTTTTTACTCCAGTTTTTTCCAAAAGTTTAGGTATTGCAACAGCAGGAGCAATTGGGAAATCAATTGGGTCACATTCACCATCAGCAAAGCCAACAACTTTGGCAATAGGGGTAACATTTAACCTTTTAGCTGCATCTGCAGTCATTAACACCAATGCTGCTGCACCATCATTTAAAGTAGAAGCATTTCCAGCAGTGACAGTTCCATTTTCTTTTTGAAACACAGTAGCTAATTTAGTGAATTTTTCAAAATTAATTTTTTTGTATTCCTCATCTTCAGCAAAAGTGATAGGAGGAGCGCCCCTCTTTTGTGGTACAGATACAGGGATTAATTCATCAGCAAAAGCTTTAGAATCATAAGCAGCAGCACTCTTTTTATAACTAGAAATAGCATAATCATCTTGTTGTTGTCTTGAAATCTCTAACTTTTTAGCAGTGTTTTCTGCACAATTACCCATATGAAATTTATTATACACATCAGTTAGCCCATCAAATACTATACCATCAACTAATTGCATACCGCCATAAGTAGTTTCTCCTCGTTTTAAATAAAAAGGCACATTAGACATTGACTCCATACCACCAGCTAAAATTACATCTTGTGCTCCTGTCTGTAAACCCTGAGCAGCTAACATTATTGACTTCATGCCTGAAGCACACACTTTATTCACTGTAGTACATATAGTACTTTTCGGAAGACCTGCAAATATAACAGCTTGCCTTGCTGGGGCTTGTCCCATACCAGCTGAAAGGACATTTCCAATATAAACCTAAAAAAAAATATTAATAAATTATTTATATTTCTTATTAAATCTTCGCATTTGGTATCAAATTTTTTTTAAGTTGTAAATTATATAAAACTTTGCATAATAAACACGTAAAATTACAGTTAGGCTCAAAAAGTAACTGTACATTGTAGAAAGTGGGTAACCCGAACTAACCTCCTTAACTTCTTCTTTAGGAATGCCCGCTCTTTCTACTGCTGCTTTCACAGCAACTGCACCGAGTTCACTGGCAGAAAGACTTGCTAAACTTCCTCTAAAAGATCCTACAGGAGTTCTAACTGCTGATACTATGACTACATCGTTGAGAGAAACTTTTGTAGAATATCTTGCCATTGTTTCAAACAGCTAAAGCACAAATAATTATATTAAATAAACTGTTTTGCCAATAATATTGTGTACTAAAACCATGAATTACCAGGACAGCCAACCTATCACTATAGAGACTCAAATACAACTAAGCAATAAATGACAGAAAGAAAAATTTACTTTGAATAAAGTACGAACCTTGCTACCTGTGTGCATTTTAATGCAAATCGTTTTTCCTCCTCTTAAAAGAAACATATTCATTCTATTCTATTTAAAAATCTTACAATCTTCTATTGAACAAACGAGTTTTGCGATCTTATCTATATTTACAATTATTATAAAATGTATGATCACCCCGATTGTGCTGTTTTGACCTTATAAATGTATACAAGTCGCACAAAATTAAACCTTATCGTAAAAGCATAAAGATTGATTTGAAGGCGTTACAGTTTTTGTACTATTATTAGCGTTATAAGCTTTTTATTAATAAAAATACTTCGTATGACAAAATTTTGTCCAATGCTATAAATACCTGTTATACTTGTTCATATGCTAAATAAGTTACTTCAAACTAGTATCTACCTAATTATCGGTTATTGTGCACCAATTACACAACCTTAAAATAATAGAAATTAAATTTAAATGGACGATGTTATTGATTCGAAGCATTAATTTAAGTAATTTTAATATGAATTAAATGATTTCATATAATGAAATGTAGATTCAATGCTTTTTTTGCTATCTTGACTACAACAGACAACACTTTTTCAACTGTCATGCATGTCATATTGGCATTTACTTCGTAGAATGTAAAATATTAATCAGTAATAATACAGAGAGTAATATAATTAATGTTTTCTTTATTACTGGCCAGACAAATACAAAACTCCAAGATTTTAACTTAAAGTAAATGTAGCATAAATTTTACATCGGTTGATAATTTACAATGAATCACCATGGTTTATAATAAAGAAATCACAAAAGGGGTTAGTGTTTTACGATAAGTTTTGTTAGTACAAAAGTTATTATTTTAGATTTGACTGGTTTTTAATTTTGATTATATACAGTGTTTGTCACATTTTTTTTATATTTTTAAGATGTGGCGTTATTTATTGTAAGATGTAATAAATAAGTTTTAATAATATTTACGAGCTGTTTTTACTAAACACATACACGTAGCAAATTGGGAACTCTGTCTAAACAGAATTTTACCCAAATTGGAAAAATCACGTCGGGGTCACCAATTAGGGGTGCCAATATATTGGAATAAAAACATAAAAAAGGTTTTATATGACGTGACGTTCGTTAGCAATACGAACGCCACACATTCAAATTATTAAAAATAATAAAGAACATAATAATATCATTACAATCTAGTATTTTATTTCAACAACAATCCATAGTATTAAACTTAAAATAATTTTGTCACTAAAAACACACTTTATATGTTTATAAGTTTTGTTGTTAATGTTGCAATGGAACTGTTGATTATCTTTAAATATTAATACATTCAAATAATCATAAAAACTTGTGTGAAATGTTATCGCGATTTTAACGTTATTCGAAAGTAAATCCGTGGCAGTATTTCATTTTGACCATTAGCTACAGTTCCAGGCTCATTAAGCTACAAACTAAACAAGCGATAAGTTCACAAAGTCCAAATATAGGTTTGTTGTGATTAATAAGTTATAGGGTAGGGTATACTGTGATGACTCTCCATTTGATCTACTTTGTTTATAAAATTGTCTATAGTTTTCTTCTATATATCATTTAAAACAAAGAAATAAATAATGATTTTTTTTATTATTGTATCTTCTCCTTTTTCGTTACAGGTTTTAGATAAAACCCTTATTGCGCATATACAGTACACTACAACTAATCCTTCGTTAGTAGATATACCAAAAAGAAAACACACTTTCGTAATTATGTATACAATATCGCTGTAAATACTAAAATAAATACTTTGTGATCCATATTTCATTATAAGTTTTCTATTTAAGTTATTAATTGTGTATATGAAATATGAATTGGGTATAACAACGCATTGTCTTAATGGTTACTAATCGAATGTCGTTGTCTAAAATGGCGACGTAAATTAGAACTTGTTTTCACGGCACCATCATATTCACATAGAGATAAAACATTAAATAACATACTAATGAGTACGTAGGCAGGAATATATTACATTTTGTAATCTTTTATTGTTTCTTAAAAGTGGTAATTACATAATAACGTCATAAGAAAGCGATATATAACCTGCATCATACCTGAGTAAGAACGAGCCACGCTGGCGTTAGTAGATTATAATAAAATAGTATACATATACGTTACTGTATATGTTAAAAACCTAACTGCAGGAACATTTCACGTTGTATCTACGATATGAATATTTATTACCTACTATTAGCTAAACAAAGATAGCGACATGATAATATCTTTTATATGTACTCACGCGTACCAAATACAGATATGTTTTCTATTCAATATGTTGAATAGGAAATATGTTAATGATGACGCAAACATAAAATTAAATCTCTGGAAAATCCATCTTTATCATTCAATTTAATGACAGTATACGAAAATTTAATATATACAATTTATATTAGTAGCAGGTCACTATTGCCTGAGACTTCTCGGAAGTACCACTGCGGCTCAACTACAAACAGTGTCTAAACATTACTGTGTTCTGGTTTAAAGAGCATTGTAACTAGTGATATTACTAGGGTAACGAAGCTTAACATCTTATGTGTCAAGGCGTTGAGCACATTATAATGTTGTGTATATCATGCTAATTAGTATCACGTTTATAGGCAAGTGTATCATTTACTATCAAGCGAACGTCTCACTCACTTCGAAGGTTCATCAAATAAAATTTAATTTAAAAGTATACTAGGAAATCTTTTAAAGATTAAATATTATTTTTAATAACCACGACATTTATGTACTGTAATAACACAACACGACTCTGTTCTTCAGTAATATCATTGCTTCTGTATACATCTCTGTTTAGTTATTATATATGTATTAAATCTATTCTATATTTTAGTCAAAAACGATAGAATACAGAAATGTTTTCGTTATTTATATTTAAAGTGCCGTTAGCATTACAACGGCTAAAAACAATGTAGAAGTAATTGTTCGTATTCTACAGATGAGCTGTAACCTTAAATTGACCTCAATGAATGGTGTAAAATGCAATTAATACCGGCGACGACTTCATTATATTGATCTAACAGCTGGATACTTACTTAGAATTCTTTATAACTGCAGCTTGCGTTATTTTAATAAACTGTGTATTACATTTGGTAAAAGAGGATATATTCTAATAAAAGGAAAAAAAGGTTAATTTAGTAAATTACTATTCAAATTAAACATAAATTTGTATAGCATGAATTTCTAAGATATTAATAGTAGCAGGTTATTAAGAATCTTTCTACAATTTTTCTATTTTAAAGTATATCTTACCAGACAACACTAATTTTGTTAACTAAACCTAGCAATCTGAATATTAATTAATGCAGATATTTCAACGGTTTTACGAAAAATTTGTATTGTCACTTTGATATCCGCTCTACTGAAAAGTAAAAGAGCGTAATAGCATTAGTTTGTTCAAATCAGAGTTAAGAAAATAGGAGCATCTTGAGGCGGCTACTGAAGAAGGTCCGGTGAAAAACTGGTTCGGTTCCATTTTGACAGACTTTGGGAGCAATATGGGTAGGTTCTACCATATAAAAACCAGAAGAAATATCGTCAGATATAAACTATTACATAAAATATAAAGTACATTGGTTTGCAAACTGCAAACTATGTGTCATATTAAATAATTTAGTGTTTGTTTTAGCAAAGGTTAGTTTAAAATTTAATTCATGTTTACTCTTTAATAACGGCAGTTTTAACAGTTGATTTCAGGTCTAATGATCGTCCTGGGGATTTCGGTCTACTCCCACTACCACAACTTCGCGTTTTTCTACGAGAGCGCCAAAAATGGAAGATTCTTCACACCCTCCATCCTCAGCGCTCTTTTGGGACTGGTACTTTTAGTAGTTACACTGTTCGGATTCTTCGGTAGCTTTAAACAGAGTACATGCATGGTTAACTTGGTAAGAAATTTTATAGTATATCTCTTATATGAAGCCATAATAAAGAGCTTGAGTTATTTTGTGATAATTATGTGATTGGCAATACATTGTATTAATTTTGACTGTTAATATGCTTGTTATAGTATGCCTTCATGCTGACAGTAATTCTAATCATCAAACTGGTTGTGGTGATCCTTACGTTTACTATGGGAGCTGACACGATTATGAGTTACTTATACGTACCAGTTTGGGATTATACGTACGATCCAGAGATTGAGGCAGAAATTGATCGCTTGCAGGTTTCGGTAAGTTTTTCATTTTGTATATAAACATACAATAAAAGGGTAAAGGTTATAGAAATTGTAAATGTTTATAGTTTCATTACTACCTAAGTCGTAGAAGATATATGTCTCAAATATCCTCCAAAAGACTACATCACAGATAAAGAAAGACTTAACAAAGTGAATGTCATACCAACTAAACGTTGAACAATGTATTAATGGTAATATATAATAAATTTCATTGAGACTTGTCCTTTTTGTATAAATAAAATATCTTGACTTTATCAAGAGCACAAGTTTGAGTTTGTTTTACATATTTATTTTTTTAAATAGTTGAATTGTTGTGGGAGCAATTCTTACCTGGACTACGTTGGCATGGATTTCACAAGCAACCATTCGACGGTGGTGGTGTACGGCGGCGGTGGTGGTGACGATGACCAGATAGCTGTGGTTATACCGAAGTCATGCTGCATCACTAACTCCGAGGTGTATTGCACAAGGCTAAGGATCACAGGTTGCAAGGACGCACTGGTCGACGTGCTTCTGCAGAATTCTAGCATTTTGGGCGTTCTCGGTGTTTCGGTGATGTTTATACAGGTAGTTAATTTTTAAAGTAACATATTTAAACTACTGAGTTCTTATTACATTAGTTTATTCCGCTTCAGTAACGTCTCAATCCAGAGCAATAACAACGCCGCAAAAATTTCACAAATAGGTAATATTAAAATGCTGCAAAGTGATTGCCGAGTGGCCTGGGACTTCGGCCTCACCGAAGACTTTTCTGAGTTATGTGCGCTTTAAGAAATTAAATATCGCTAGCTGTATCCACCAACCCGCACTTGGCCAGCGTGGGTAGATTAAGGCCAAATACTCTCTCATTATGCGAGAAGGCCGAGTCCATGCAGTGGGAACATACAGAAGGCTAAAAAAATACGATGTTTTTAGGATTTCATTAAATTTAAATAACCTAATGGTAGTTGGTCTCTGTTTGCATAGAATCGTCTTTTATTGCTTAACAGTAGTGTGCAAATATTACTGTTTTTAATTTTGGGTGTTCAGGATACTTAAATAACAGGAACAGCTAGAGTTAATACCAAATATTTTATGGCAACAAGCATAATTTGGAGCAGCATATCTTCTTACCCTGCGTTATATTGTTATAAGCGTTCACTTTTTGTCATTTCGCCTAACAAAAAAAAAACATAAAGAACGCTTCCATTTTAAGAAAAAAAAATTAATGAAGGGTATGCATAATTTGGTTTTTTGTTTTAGTTGCTGGGAATAATATTTGCATTATTATTGGCACGATGCATCCGCAAGTTGAAGAGTGAGAAGGCGCTTATTGCATGGAAGGTGAAAGAACAAATGATTCTAGCACAACAAACAAGCGAAAAGAAAGAGGATTCTGTTTACATAGACCATCCGGACTCCAGTGTCGCATAAAGTTTTTTTTTTCTTTTTCAATTTATCGTTTGTTAGCTTTATAGATATAACTACTTCCTTAAGACTTCTTTAACCATATATGTGTGATTTTAACTCTTGTTATTGGAGACTATCTAGATTTACTATTATTAAATCTGCTGTAGTTACATCAATACTTCATTAGATAAAAGTAAAAAATTAATATGTTGTATATGGGAGGGTTAACAACAAAATTAGTATTCATAGTTATGTAGTTAAGTTAATGTCAGTAGTCAAATAAATTTTTGCAAATTATTGATGAGTGTTAAAATTTTATTGTAAAACAAATATTATATTTACTAATATTATAGAAATATAAAATAATAATTAAATAAACCTTTTACTAAAAATAGGTGGTGTTTTAATACATGTGATTATATTAAATAAAGTTAAATTTTTACATTTTCATAGTATGTTAAGAGTAAAATTTTTATAATTATGGTACAAATTATTTCCTAGTAACTACAGAATAAAGTAATAAAAACATCAATATGTACAATTGTTTTAATTTATCAAGATTACTTAAACAATAAATAATTACAATTGTTCACTTATTTCATCGCTACAATTTTTTAATTTTGATTTATGATTCCAAAACTGCTTTGCCCGTTTAATAATTTCCTCTCCTATATCTTGATGACTACCATCTATCAGGTACGGAGGTGTAAACTCTCTATATGCTATACACACTCTTCTTGAAGTAATGTCTTCTCGGAGTATACAGTGCTCCCAATGATACCTCGCTTCTCCATACATAACAGTTAATGATCTTCTAAAAGAAACAATAATTCATAATTAATTAAATGTTAAATAAGCAAAATTTTGAATATTATGTACTGTATCACTAAAACTATTTAAAAGGCAACATGGAAATGATTAAAAATGACTTCCAAGTATAATAATGATATTTAATGTATAAAGATCAAAAATAATGATGTATATTAATAATTATATTACATATTCACCTAATTAATGGAATCCTTACGATAGCTTCTACATTTTCCATGGGCTTACTAGCATCAAACATGGTTTTATCTTTTTTTGTAAAATTTAAATCAACGTTTCGCTCTGGTGTTACGATTGGATAGTATTCATTGGAACAACATAGATTATACTTCTTGGTATCTCCTTTATAAATTGTCATAGTGAGAACAGTATCTGACAAGCAGTTAACAGTAACTACTCTTTCTCCCCATATCCAGCAATCATCTATATGTTGGTCTATTGACGCACCTTTGCTAGGATCATATTCCAATGAACACTGTTCAATAACTTGATATCCCTTTAATAAATCTACTGTGTGAAATCTGTCTTGTAAAAACTTTGAAAATTCAGGAAACCCATCAAATTTTCCGGGCACAATTTTTCTCTTTTTAAAATTAGTTTTTGGTCCAAAATTCTGTTTTCGCCGGCCGCTCTGTGATACATCCCATGCCATTTCATCTATACATTTCATAAGCTCATTCTCTTCAGCTTCTGTTATAAAGTTTACTTTAATAAATATACCTGGATAATTAATAGCTTTGCCGACATGATTAGGATGTTGCTTATACACATCTAAGTTCCATCCTGGCCATGCTTTGTTACAAAAGGGGCAATACACATAACCCTTTTCTTTGTCAAGTTGTAAAGAAAGTTTTGGATTGTCAGCGCCGTAAAGGGTTTCGCATATTAAACATGTTCTACATCCTTTGCAACCACAGGGACGAGGTTTCATTTTAAAAAAGAATCACTTTATAATAAATATTTAAAATGTATTAAATATTTAAGAAGTAGGTGTCAAGAATAACGCCAAATTGACAATATTTGTCAAATTCAAGGACTTTGTTGTACGATCATACAGCCTCTACTTTTCTTACTCAAAATTAAAAAACAATTAACTGTTAGTTCAGTATTAAATATGACAATACTAGTTGCAAAAGCAACGCCATCCATTTAAATTATTAATGCAAATTAAAATATAAGTATAATTCTTCAAAAATTCCATACAATGATTTTATTAAAATGTTATTTCAATATTATTAATTAACTCGAAACTTTTAAACCCTTTGAATATGCTATAATTGCAGCAGTTCCTTCTTATCATTTATATCATTTCATGAAAATGTAACGAATATAATAATATTTCTATATTTACTTAATGGTCTTTAAAAGCTGATTATATGGGTATAATGTAACAAAAAGTAAATTTTTTCATGTATTTATTTATAAAACATTGTTAACAAATTTTAAATTTATAAATAATCTTAATTTTAAGTAGCGGTATTTAGCGTCTATTTCGAGTTCTGCAATTTACATAAAAAAATTGTAAACATATTAACTTTAAAATTTATTACGATAAATAAGGTGTATTGGAAGAACAATATGAATTCATAATTTAAAATTAAAACTTAACAGTTTAAACGTATTGTTTACTGAATACAATGCAGCATGGTCTTAAAACCTTAGCTTGTTCAAGAAAATGGAAAGAACAAAAAATCAAACACATTGAAAATATATAATTCAAACATTTATAAAGTAATTACTAAAATTGTAGTTGCGAGATGAATCATCAATAGTGAGTTTATAGATATTGCCCAGTAGGCGTCATATCTTTACTTTAACAGATAATAAAGTTGTATTGGTATAAATATAAAATAATAAGAGTCGAAAAATTGGTTTCATTTTATTCTACAATATATATTAAAATACCTAAGGTATTAAAGCAGTTCAGCTTTAAAATAAATTACATTTAAATATTAAATAAATGCCAAAAATTGCAAAGATGCTACTTGTTATTAAATCTACACTACTGAAATAGAAATAAATAATTTTCTAATAGCCTAACGTAAATTAATGTTTTTATTTATATTTGTTTAACTAATATGCGAAACATATTTACCTTTAATTTTATAAAAATGTTATTAAATACTTTAATTTACAACAAAAATTATAAAACTTTTTCATTACAATAACTTTTGTGTTTAAGAGATTGCTAGAAAACTTATATAGGGTGACTAATTATTAGTGAAGAATTAGTAATATAATACAAAACGGTCCAGTGGCCAGCCACAAAAATTTCCTTACATTTTAAGTAGTGAGTTTTATTATAAATCTGAAGCCTTCCTACGTAAGTTGAATTTAATAGCATAAAATGTTACTTTTTATTCGATTACATGAAATCTTAATAGATTCTACAATGACAGAGAAATGTTAATTTATAAAGAAAAAACAATAATATATATTATTGGTTAAAGGCATTGGCGCTTGATGTTAAGGGTTAATTGTATAAAACTAAAACACCTGGGATATTGCTTGCGTTAACAAATTTATACTTTGGTTCCATTCAAGCAAAAATTTCTCTGCTGAACTTGTTCTCGAAAGTTATACCACAGGAACCGGAAAAGTTCAAGATTATTGCAATTAGAGAGTATGCCCTCTCACCTTCTCTCGGTGGTGAAGACAGTTCAGATCGTGCATTTCAATAAAATAGTCCAATAATACATAATGATACTAAAAATGCGAAGAACTCCGTTTCTTCTTAAAATTAGTTTAATGTGGAAAAAAAGTTGTCTGCAGGTAGATTTTGAAAAAAAAATTGAGGTATTTACATTTGGAAATATTACCTCAAATTTATCTCACGTTATTATAAAGATTTTTTTATTACTAAAGCCTGTTGTGAGTTATGTGTGTGTTTCAGGTGTTTCATGTCACTTCAGTATAGTTAACATAGTTCACAATACTTTTTTAAATGTATTTGTTTCTCGAATTAGAAAAACGGATTATGACTTACAATGATTAGAGGTTTGAAATGGCAGTGAATTCATTATAAATATAATTACAACATATTTATTGTAAATTAGTACACTTTGTGTCAATTTACAAAAGTGACATGTTTATAGAATATATATTCATAAATATTTATGCATCATATCTACGTCTAGCTATGTACTTCCAATTTCGGTTACACGATGTCGGTTTAAAAGCAACTTTTATAGCATTAATCAAAGATGACCTTCTATAAAAAATTCTCTTTCCTTTACAATAAAATCGGTATACATATCATATCTATTACATAATATTACCAAAGCCTAAGAAAATCTATCACGTATCAGTGTGTTCAAACAATCCTTTCGAAGGTAAATAGCATAGCATAGACACCCATCTTCACTTATTATTAGAAGGGATGATACTCATAACAAAAGTACAATACATTTATTAAAGGATCCTTTGGAGTTCAACGAGATCCTAGGCTGTACTTGATGACTTCATCGGTACTTATAAATACTATACGGTACATTTTTAACAAAGAGTGTTACCGTTGTAAGTTATAAGGTACAAATTTTGAGTACTTTCGAACGCTCTTTTCATCGACTCATGTACGACGGAAAACCTTGAAACTGGTTACTCGGATTGTGATTCCGATTTCATATCAAGGTAATCTCAAAAGATTTGAGATACCGGAATTGTCATGTGATCCAGATGGAAATATGTACTCGTTCAGTCGAGCTCCTCGAAGTCGAGGACCCGGAAGTTGGGGTAGTGACGCGGCGACGGCGTCGGCGGGGCCACCACCACGGCGGGCGGGCGCGGCGCCCGCGCGGCCTCCTGCTAGTCGTCCACCAGCTCCCACAGCATGAGTGCGGCATCGACACCACCGGTGCTGACCAGGCACCGGTCGTTGAAGAGGAAGCGAGCATTGTGCACTGAGCCCGAGTACACTTTGACCTCGTTGTATTCCGCCTTTTGACTCCCGCAGGGGTACCTAGTATGATAACGGAAATTATTATCTTACATTTTTTTTTACATCCCACTGAACGTTCCCACTGTTGTAACTCGGGGCCTTCTCTCCTAATGGACAGAGTTTTGGCCATAATCCACCACGCTGTCCAAGTGCGGATTGGCGGATAAAGCCAGTGATATTTAATTTCTTAAAGCGCACATAACTCAGAAAAATAATCGGTGCGCGCCGGATTCGTTCCCGCGACCTACGAATCAGAGCCGAGTTCCCAAACCACTCGACTATCACGGCTTTATCTTACATAAAAAAATATTAAAAAAAACTTTCTTGTACGTACTAAACTAGACTATTATTATGTCTCTGTTGATAAAAGTGCACTTTTTTAACCGCCAGATAGTGAAATAAGTAGGATGTTTATGTACAGAAAAAAATGTATGAGTACAATGAGAAGGTAATCAAACAGCTTTCATAGCACCTCATTACTTGTTGCTTTGGGAGATAAGATGTTAAGTTTCTATACACAAGTGATGTACGAACTTATAAATGAAGTTATAAAAAATCATAATAATTATTTTACCGGAACAAACGCAAGTGTCCATCGGAGTCACCGCTGATGAGGAGATCGTGAGCAGAAGACCGGCTCGCGGTAGTTATTAGTGACGTCATAGGATAGAAACGGTTGTTCCACATACCTAAAATTTGAAAAGAAAACGATCAATTTATATACCACGGCAGCGTTAAAGTGTAACAGAAGACATATTCACATACCAGATACAAGGAAACCGACAGTAGAATTGTAGGAAGACCATTTTACATCTTTCATCGCAATGGGACTTTTCTCTGGCGACAACGCTTTGACATCCCCTGTGAAAAAGATAATGTTAATGACTCATTGTTTTTTTGGTCGTTTTATTTTAATTTTAACAATGTACTACAAAATAAAATTAACTACAACAGGGAATAGTAGCTTAAAGTAGATGTTTCCAGATAAATTAAAAGAAAAACAGCAAGTGTTTTAGGCCCGCGATGTTAAAAAGTTTTTGATTACTTTTATTGTTAATATTTCGTAGTAAAATGGGGTACTAACAGAATGAGAGGTCATAGTCAGCAGTGACCGTCTGCAGGTAGTTCCCGTCGAGGCTCCAGTCGAGCTGGACCAGTGGTTGGGCTCCTCGTATCTTGTTTGATTTCTTATACGAGAACCCGTCCCGCGACACACGGAACAGATATATGCTGCCATTTTGCGATCCAATTGCTAACATGTCTCCTGCTGAAATATATTAGGAGAAATGAAATAAATAAAATAGTGTTCGTTATATTTGAAATCATTCAATGATTATTGAGTCGTCAGTAAATGACGTTTAAAATCCAGTAAAAATAACTATATTTTTTTTTAATATCCCTTCATGGGTAAAAATATGTTATTTAAAAAAAACGAGCACAAATAGCTCCTTCCCCCTTGCCTGCTTTTGTAATGGATAGAAATATGTGGAGTAGTCTTGAAGTTCAGCGTTTAGACGAAATACTAAAGTGTTTCCAAAAAAATTATTAAACTGAATAATGTAAGGATGTATGTATGAGTTGCTGGATATGGAAAGCAGTAGCTTGAGTAAAGTTTATTCAACACTGTGCTTAATAACTCACAGAGATTGAGTTCCCAATGCAAAGGTACGATACATGAGAAATTATTTATGCATTGACTATAAACTGAATACCTGTGTTATACTGTAAGCAGTTAAGCGGGGAGCCACAAACTCTTAAAGTAGCAACATGAGCTCCAGCATCGGCGTTCACTACTACTAGGTGACCCTCAGTACTCCCTGCAGCGAGGGCACCACCGACAGGATGCCATGCCAGGGATACACACTCGTACCCAACCTGGTCAATGAAATAATACACGTTATATAGTGTATTGAAAATGGCGCCGTATTTTTTCTTAAATACAAAGTACTACTCAAAACTTCTGTGTGACTAATTGCAAAAAGTAATTCGAACCTGCTAAATTTAATTTCAGAAAATTTTATTAATCACATTATATAAATTATGATACTGTCATCTATCGTGGAATTAAAATATACATATAAGTTATTAATATTGATAACCTGTGTAACAAATATAAGCTTATGCCCCTTCCACAGGGCAATGTTTTTATCGTTGCCTGCTGTCGCGAACATTTCATCGTCTGGATGAACTGCTAGACCCGTGAGTTGCTTATGGTGCCCGAACACTATCTGTAATTGGAAACGTTAAAATATAAAAGAAATCGTCTTGGCTTTATCTCTATATTCCCAGACCTAGAAAGTTTATAAATTGGATTCCTTCTCGTTTGATTGATATGAGATTTACCTGGTTGAATCTTCGTTGGAGTGAGCCTTCCATGATGTTGTTTTTTGTGGTACCTATATACAAATTTCCATCGTTGCGACCAGGTCTTTGCGGATAGATGCTCCGGACTCCTCCCGCTGGTTCAGGTAACTAATAAATAAAAATAAATAAGCGTCTTTTCATATTCTACGCCATTTAAATGAATGTCTGAAACATTTAAAATTGTTAACATACCTTCGTTTCAGTTATCCGTTTGTAGTTTTGTATGGAATCCCAAGCGGCTATCTTTCTGTCCTTATCTCCACCGGATATCAACGTACCCTCAGATAGCATCACAAGAGAGCTTATTCCTTTTATGTGTGCCTATAAAGTAACAACAATGAAAAAAATATTATAATTAGTTTTATTTATAATTATATAGCCAGGGGATGTACAATCTACTGATCTGTCCGATCGTAGAATAGGACATCGGGTACGCGACCTCGGCTCCCCCAGCTACTGCAGTTACTTTATAATATTCTCTCCATGACTGCAGTATCCCCACCTAAATCAACATAGCTCCTTCAAAATAATTCCTAACATACAAGTCCTTTTATGACTCCTATCTGTCTTCTTTTAACAATAACATTCCCAAGAAGGGTTGGCGACAGGCAGGCGGCCGGCCGTAGAACTTTTGCCAAAACAATTTTTTATGCAGTAAGTCAAGTATTGACTCCAAATAATTTGGGAAAGGATGATGATTTTTATTATAATTATACTTAAGTCCTTCACTTTCTTACGCTAGAAAGGAAAAGATATAATGTTATGATGTTTTTGATATTCTATCTTAGTTCATCGAAATAATCTTTAGGACACTACTTTTAGATTAGTATGCTTTACCATCATTTAATTTCCACTTACGGTCAGATGTGACCATTGTCTGGCACTTGTCTACATTTAATGAAAACTTGTTATTTTATTACATTACTAATGTAATTGTAGATATATTTTAAGCACCTCGAATTCCATTCGAACGAAATAAGCGCCATCACTGTCCACACTGTAGACGGTTATGAAGCCATCGCTGTCGGCCGTCACCACGTCACCATCCTGTTCGAACTGCAACGCGGTGACGTTTGTGCGGGATGGCTGCAAAGGAAGATTATTACTATTATAAATACGTAACAAAAAAGATCAATAATATGAAATAATAAATCATAAATAAAGTTACATGTACGACTGTTTGTTCTCTGTTCAACGTTATGGTAGACTAAGAGAATGCCCTTTACACATTGAACGAAGCTTCGCGTACGTTCCTTTTATTGAGCAAATAAAGAATTTAATTAAATTAATAAAATATTTAAAGTTCTATTTATCGAAACGTATATAACTTGTTTGTAATATTTAAATTTCCTTAATTGTGAGCCGTAAGTTTCTGTTACCGGATATCGTACAGGTAGCAGCGCGTTCAGTAAAAAGAGTTATTAATGCAGTTGATAATGTAAATACGTTTAAATGTTTAAAGATATATTAAAAATGATAAACATACAGGTTTAATAATATCGGTGCGTTCAAAAAACCCATCCTTTCTACGATTCCAGAATGCTAAATGTCCTTTTCCGTGTGTGATGAGAAGGTTGTCGTCGAGCGGATGGAAAGCTGCACCGGTCAGCTCTTCTTGCAGCGTCTATGATAGTCAACAATATAAAAAAAAAATTAAAATTTAAGTTAAAATAAGCCTATGTCTTTTTGTTAACAGCGAGTTGGTTTTAAAATGAGATTCGGTTTATAAAATTATACACGAGTGTCTAATTTACAAGAATTTTTTTAATAATAAGATAAGTAAATTTGTCAAGCTTTTTCTTTCTTGCTTCTTGTAACATATACACATAACATTTTCAGGGACAAAAGCTTTATAGCAATCATTTGAAGTAACTTCAATATTTTCTATAAAAAAATATTTTTGAATATGTATACTAGTATGTAGCCTAGTACCGAAATGTATAACATTTTAAGTATATCAATTGCGTCCCAAAAATTAATTATGCATTAAAGTGTATTAATGAAACTATGTACATAC
>DWHU01000404.1:0-19684 GCA_018247975.1 Parides photinus | reverse complement strand
TGACAGAAATAATTTTTTTTTATACATATAACAAATTATATGTAGATTAGTATGTTTTGTGTGTCATTAATTCAAAATTTAATGATTTGTTTAGATAGGAAGTGTAAAAAAAATTTTAGTTTTTTTTTGCGGGTAGCCAAATTACTTAAAAGGGCCGCACACAATCTTCAAAAGGGCCGCATATTGGTCACCCCTGGTTTGTAGTAACAGAGAGCTGCCAGCGGTACATATAGTTTAAAGTGGTAACTCACTGCGCTGATGATGGTGGTAGTAGAGATTGTTACGTTGCGGCGCGTGGTGAGGGCGCGCGGGTGCCGGCGGCGCGCGGTACAGCGGCAGCACGGGGGCGTGCGGGCGTTGGATGGGCGCGGGGTAGCGCGGCGCCGCCGGGCCGCCGCGCGACATCGACCCCCCGCCACATCTTCCGTTATTGCCACCAACCATCTGCTGTAAGAAATGCCCAATGATTAAACAGAACAAACAATATCGTAAATGCTTTCTCATTCTCATAAAGGATGATCACTTGACGGTTAGTTTAGAATTAGATGATGAACACTACCCTCAATGATAAATAATGTGCTCATTATCATGAGATGATACAGTTGTGTGAATATTACTTATATCAGAGGTTCTCAGACTTTATTTCCATAGACCACTTAAAAAATTTTGCCATTCCGGTGGACCCTTGCAACTACATCATTCATCGTCCTGCCCTTATATATTTCCCAATTTATTTGTGGTGGGCGCAGTATGTCAGTCTTATCCATTCATTCCTGTCAGATGCTAACTCATCATTCACCTTACACTGCATATCATCACGCACACAATCCATCCGTCGTTTCTTTGGTCTTGCTTTTTTTATCCTAGCAACTACATAGCTCTTTTCCAAAACTGAATAAAATATGTGAAGCAAGATTTTAGAAAGCTAATTATTAGTGTTGAGGGGGATATATAACTATATGTTTTTGGAAAGAAGTGAAAATTTATTACTTAATCTGTGCTGTGAGTGGATGTAAAAAAAAAGGTGATTTCATCCAACTTTACTCTTTTGATGTCTTCTCACAACACAATGACCAATCAATACTCGCTGCTTATTAAATTAAAACAAAAATCCGGAGATGTATAAATTAATTTGAATAATTTTTTGTTGAATTTATTCAAACAAGTAATTAACTAGTTTTTGTAAAAATTTTGTACTCTTTTTAAAAATAGTCGAGAACCCCGCGCTTATTAAAACCCTTATTTTTTGTCCTGTCAACATAGACCATTTACTTGCAGTCAGCAGTTAAATTAACTAGAGCACACTTCAAACTTGAAAACAGTAAAACACAACTTTTGGTGGCACAAATGGGCATTGAGAAAGGTTCTATATGGTCATCAAAAATAGAGACATACCATCATCGCTTATATAAGAGCACCGCAGTACATATGCAGGAGTAATCTACATTATTATCCTTAACTCATTAGTGTTTTTTATATATATGGACCAAAGCTTACAGAATAGCGCACCTGCTGATGCTGGTGTTGTTGAATTTGCTGATGCTGCTGATGTTGTTGATGCTGCTGATGTTGTTGGTGTTGTTGATGTTGCTGGTGCTGTTGATGCTGCTGGTGATGTTGATGCGGAGTATGTGAGGGCGGTGGCGCGTGATATTTGTGCTGAGGCGGCGAATGCGGAGGCTTCTGTTGTTTAGCGGCGCCCTTAGGAGTCGGCGAGGAGGCTTCGCAGAGAGGCGCGAATCCGTTTGCGTGCTCATGAAGAGGACTTTTGAGCTGCGGCTGAGGCGGGGGCCTTGGTTGAGGCGGCGCGTACTGCTGCTGCAGTGGTGCCCTATACTGTTGCTGATAAATTAAAAAATAATGAGTTCTGTGAAATAACAATAAAAAAAATATTACCTACTTTAATGTACAAATATGAATAATCAGGTATCATCAAAGAATTATGATGAAAGTGTAATTGAGTAAATATTTTCTCCAGTAAGATAGTATAACATAAGAATATATGTAACTCAAGAAAATTGTTCATAAACAGGCAGTTAATTATTGAAAAAAAAAATGATTATACCAACCTGCATCTGCTGTACGGCTGCAGCTACTTGTAGTTGAGAAGTGAGAAATTGGGAGCCAAAGGCATTGCCAGATTGCGCGGGCTGGGAGAACTGTAAGGGGTAGGTCGGTGCCGGAGCCGCCGGCGGCTGATAGGGCGAGTAGTATGAGCTAGCTGGTGGCGCAGGCCGCGGCAAAAGTCCGGGTAAAGAGTAGGGAGCCTCTCCAACAGGTCCAGAATACCCCAGGAACTGTTGTTGATACGTATTTACTCCACCAACACCACCCACTCCGCCTACACCACCACCTTTGCTGCCTGAAAATACATTGAGTTTATATGTGTTAAATCATATTTATATTAGTCGATTTTTTTAAAGAAGCAATGTATCAAGGTAATTCACCTGTCCATAACAATGGAAGATATACACAGCACCACATTGTGCTCGTCGCCTTGGGGCAGAGTTTTAAGTCTAGTTATCCCAGTAAATATTCAAGCAATGCTAGTAAGAATCCGTTTTTTAAGTTTATTTCATAAGAATTATGCTTAATTTTCTGTTTGTGCAAAAAAATCTGACAAACATAATCGCCATAAGTCAGTATGATTGTAAAGCAGTCTAAGTAGAAAAATAACGAATGTATTTACATGTGGTTGTCAGGTTATGCAATAGCATCACCCTATATCTTTCAGTAGGTGTCGTAAATAGCGACTATAGGACTGTTGTGACGGGTGGGCTGCATTGCTTTCAAGACCTCAAATCTACTATCACACTGCGGTGTCGAAGGCAACGGGAAACCACCACCCCACTTTTTCTCAAGGAAGTCGTTATACAACGAGCACAACCACTTCGTACAAGAGTAACTAAGATGATATATAAATTGATCTGGTTTATGTAACTGAATCATATCGCACAATTGCTGACTGAAATCTGCTATGAGAAAATAATTATACAAATTGGTGAACTACGACAGAATTGTTGTACGAAAACATTTTACTTTATACTTAACTTTAAGTTACACATGTGTATAAGATAATAAAGATACCCGCGGCCTACATGTAATACACGTATTGAATCTTACCTATTGCGCCAATTTGTTGCGAAGATGGTTTAACAGTAGCAGACATTAATGAGTTTGAAGTACTTGAGATTAGGACAGTGTTAGGACTGTTTCCCAGCTGCCCTGATTGTCCAAACGCTGCTCCGCCGCCAGCAGCAGCCGCCTGTCCATAGAAATGAAATGTCAAAATATGTTATAGTTACAACACTTACTTATTGTATGACGCGAGAAAAGTTATTACCATGCGATATTGACTTGGAAGACTTTGAAACATGTCAGGAGGTGGTTGGTAATTGTATGGAGCTGCTGAACCTGCCCCATAATGAGTTCCCGGAAATCCTCCAAATTGTCCTCTACTCTGATCTAAGAATGCTCCATATAAGCCACCCTGTTGAGGAAGCTGCTGAGATGAACCTAACAGTTGTTGAGTTGAATTAAATAAAACAGCAGGGGGTGAAGATACTGACAAGCCTCCATAACCACCCTGATAACCCATATGATTGTAATGTTGTGGAGGAGGCGATTGTAATTGTTGAGTTGGTTTAACTTTACAGACATTTGGAGGAGCACCGGTCTCCGTATTAGTTTCTTCAAACCCTACAAATTGTAATTCTTCACTTCCTTCGGCAACAGCAGGCATTTCCCACACTTTTTTAACACTAGCAATTTTTAAGTTGAGATCTGCAGCCAAAGGAGATATTGTGTTTGATGTACTCATATGAGTGCTTCTAGCCATTCCTAATGACTTAGATGTTTTGTCTTCAGTTAATTGACCTAAATCTGAGTCAAATGGAAAATCAAGTTTCATGTCAGAGGAATCTTCAGTCTTTTGCGATGTGTCAAAACTAATTGGAAGGCCCAAAGACCCGTCACCATCAGATACAGGTCTATTGGTATCTGCCATTATTTCTTGAATAGATCTTGGACGTGGTCGAACATCTCCATTAAAAGTTATTGACCGCATATCAATTTCTGCTGGTACTTCTTCATTTTGTGCTTTTGAAGGAGCTGCACTAGATTGATATTTCTGTTTTAAAGCTTCTGCAGGGGGTGCAGTCTTATAATTAGTGTTTTCAAATATAATGGTTTCGACTGGTGGAGTAGTACCATCTAAAACTCCAGTTTTTTCTGTTCCAATTGTACTTGGGCTCTGAGCCGTTTTTGTTTCATTGGGAGGATGATCTCCAGGCGTGCTTCGTTGACTTGACTGATTGGATTTAGTGTCAGCTACTTCCACAGTCTCTTCAACGGTACCTCTCAATGACTGCGAAATTGGTTTATCCCATGCATTTACTGGTGGCGGAGGTGGCGCAGCTCCAGTATCTGGGCTAAATGAAGGCATCATACCCATTTGTTGTTTTTGTCGCTGCTTTACAAATCTAGGGGCTAAATTGCCTTGACGCGGTCTTTCATACTGGGGATTAGGTTTACTGGTAACCGGAGCAACGACGCCACGGCTATTTGACTTATCATTAGAGCTTCTTGACGACGAACCATTTCTAACTCCTCCTTGATTTGAACGAGACCTCGGCTGTTTCGAAAGATGTTGGTTTTCGTCTTTTGTTGTGCTCCTTGCATCTTTCGAATTTTTTCTGTTTCTTACTTCCTGAAAACCATCATCGACTACTGCCTCTTCGTCTTTTTTAATAGTAATCTTTAGATCATTATTTGAATCTGTAACATCGGAATTTTTACTATCTAAAATATCTTTTTTACTTCCTTGACTATTTCTAGAATTATTTTGTCGGTTTCCAGTATATTGGCCAAGTGCCGCTAGACCCTTTTGAGATTGGCAAGATTGTCTACCGCCAATAGACCGACGACAAGCGCCTGTGCCACCGCCTTCGGAATGTTCAGAAGTGGTCTCCCAATTTTCATCTTCACCACTAAGAGGACCAGCTCCTTTAGGTCGACGATCACGAGCTCTGCCACTTGATGAACCAGCACGCGGCTTATTAATATTATTTCTTTCTTGGTCATCCTGAAGTATGTCTTTACAATCATCATTGTCTTTATTGGCTCTATTTGCTTGACTAAAAGGACTCTTTGTATTAGGGGGCCCGTATCCAGCGACTCTTTTGGCGGGGGCAGGAGGACGAGTTGAACCCTGAAAACCGCCTCTTCCGCGTCTAGATGGCTGTCCACGAGGTGCAAATGGAACTTCCTTGTTTTGTAAACTATCTACAGGTTGACTTTGTTCGATTAAATTATTCGTTTCATCTGGTCTATCTGTTTTTTTAGGCGCGCGAGGGCTGCGTGGGGTTCGGCGACGTTCTTTGCGATCAGAATTAGGTGCTCCATCTGTAGATGCATCAGACTCACTAGCTCTGTTTTTAGAATGTGAGCTCCTATGTGACCGACGGCCACGAGATTCTCTTGGTCCCCAACCTCTATTATAAACATAACCACTATTATTTCCATATCCCCTGCTTTTTTTATCTGATCCAGATCCACTAGACTTTCTTTCAATGGGATCTTTTCCAAGGGTTTTCTGTAATTGATCATGGTTATCTTGATCACATTTCCTTTCTTCACTTGTACGTTTTTGAGAATCTCCAGAACCATGAATGTATTCAGTAGATGGTACGTCAGTCATTTTTACTAATAAACTAGACGAATCAGTGCCCAACTTTAACACCACTGATTCAGATTCCAGAAAATCTTTATCAGACTTTTGAGAGACTAACAAAGGCTTGATTGAACTTTGTTTTGATGATAAATCAACTGACTTTTGAACTTGCAAAGTAATAGAATGATTATCATTTTCGTTTCCAGATTTAGAAAGAAGTTGATTAACAGTCTTAGAGTTAGATTGGTTATTGTTAGCAAGAAGCTGATTAGAAGAATTAGGTGCGTGTTGTAAATTCCCTGAAATCAGTTGAGTTATGTGTTGATTTTGAGCTAAACTTTGGGCATTAGATCCAAGGTTATTGTTAAATTTATTCAATTGGATTTGTGGTACAAGTTGAATTGGATTATTTATTGAAACAACACTATGTTGTTGATTTTGATCGAGAATAGTTGGCTGTGAGGTGAGATTAACAGTGGTGTCAGTTTTCTCAGGACAAGTTCTGAGTCCTGTTGTAGAAATATCTTGATCTACAGATGATACAACATTTTCAGATGTAGTCTTAAGACATGAAAACTTGGTTTGTTCCTCTTGGGCAACTTCAGCCCATGAAGTTTTACTGTAGTCTTTTTCAGAAGATTCACGTAAAGAAACATTCAAAGGAGGTGTAGAATGTCTTTCAGTTGTTTGTATTTGTACAGTAGTATCTAAAGGAGTAAGTGATTCATTGACACCAACACTTTTTCTTTCAAATACTTCCGATAATTTATCTGCAGCAGTTCTACTGCTTTGTTCTATGTGACCATCTGTATGTTTTCTATCAGATTCATTTCTTCTATCTTTAAAATCATTACTAAACTCTTTGTTATCTTTAGCATTTGATTTTTCAATGTCTCTTCCAGACTTATCATAATCTTGCATTTCCGATCGCCACTGAGGACCGGAACTGTCTTTGTCCCTCCGTATCTCATCTTCACGATCTGAGAAATCCCTGCAAAAACATAAAAAAAATATTATGTATGACATTGTAGCTGTAAATTATATATCATTATGTACATTTATTTCAATATTATTTAAATTTTTATAATAAATAATATAACCTAAAATTAATAACAAACCTTGAATAAGAACGCCGACCGTTATGTGCACTGTGACGGGGAGCATTATAAGGAGGATCTTGGCGTCTAGGTGGCGCTTTTCCAGAGAATGACCAACCCTTTTGCTGTTCTTCCTGTTGACGGTTTTGTTGTTGTTTTAGGAATCGCGGTGGTATGTTAGCTTGGAAAGTTTTCGAAAAAGCATTATTGGCCTGATCACGATCTCGCCCGTAGTCTCTTTCCCTAAAGTCGCGATCGCGATCTCTATCAAGGCGATCACGATCACGATCACGTTCACGGTCGCGGTCGCGATCACGGTCACGATCGCGATCACGGTCGCGTTCACGATCACGTTCTCGATCGCGTTCACGATCACGTTCTCGGTCACGCTCTCTGTCGAATCTGTCGCGATCCATACGGTCTCTGTTTTCATTGCGATCTCTATCACGAACATCTAATCTTTCCTTGTCGTTTTCAGGTACATTCCTGTTACGGTCTCTGTTTTCGTGTCTTTCCCTATCAGGATCGCGTTCCCTGTCTCTGTTGTCAAATCTATCTCTATTATCGTTACGATCTCGTTCTCTGTTATCCATCCGTTCACGGTCTCTTACTTCGCCGCGTTCCTTATCTCTCGTGTCTCTATCGCGAAGGTCGATTCGCTCTTTTTCTCTAGTGTCTACACGATCTCTGTCTCTGTTATCGACCCTTTCTTTTTCCCTAGAGCTAGATTCCCGGTCTCTATTATCATTGCGGTCTTTCTCTGCTCTTTCTTGTTTGTCACGATTATCTTTATGTGGATGAGACGGTGCCGAAATGTCACGCATCTGACGACGCTGTTCTTCTTCTTTGCGTTGTCGTGCTCGTGCAACTGCTTGCGCAACCTCATTATTTTGCTTCTGACGTCTTTCTGCCCATAATTGCTCTTCATCCCCAGGTTCTTGAAGTTTCGAATCCAAACGCTCGTCTTCTAAAACTGTGCGGTTATTGTTATTTTTGTTATTAGTCTTAGTTGCCGGAGTTGAGGATTCTCCATCAGAGAAATCCAGTTTTTGGCTGTAAAGTAAAATTGATGTACATCAGTTATTTAAAAAACAAAAGATAAAATTCGCTCAATATAATATGCAATGAGCTCTGATTATCAATTTTTTACTGAGGAATGTTTGCCGTAACATCACAATGCACTAAATAAGTTGTATTTTAAGTTTGATTAGTACATTAATAGCTATAAAAGTGGCTAGAAAAGTAAAATTCCTAGGTTCATGAAACAGTAATCTGTCTTTTATACTACTTACTCATAATCAATATCGTCATGTTGAGCCCATCCTGCATCACGAGAAATGTCATCAAGTGATGATATTTGTTCATCCCTTAGAATGGGACGCGCAGTAAGAACTTCAACGGCTCGGTGGGTAGCAGGCTGTCGAGGCATTGATCGCGAACTTGGAAGATTACCACTGTTAGCGTTGTTGCCGCCACTAGCACCGCTGCTGCCTCGATTTTCACGAAGCGTACCTAATGTACCCAACCCGAGCCCACTCCCGCTGCTACCTTTCATCAGCTATAAAAAAAAAGCAAAATGGCATGATTTTTTTCTGGATAATAATTTTTTCATGACTTTTTTTTTATACAACGTACGAAGGATGGCAGAATTGCACGGAAGGCGGGTGTTTGTTGTGAGGCGGGCGTCGAGGCGGGCGCGACGGCGGGAGACGATGTAGTTTCTTGGCGAACGCCTGCAGTCCCACCGCACGTCCAGCTGCCTTCCGCTAAACAAACGTATTTTTCACATTTTAAACTTTTCCAGAAATGAGAAGCCTTGGCTTGGCCAAATTTTCTTTTATACGGAAAGAAATACACATAATAAAATTGTGTATATCTTATTGTTTGTGTATTTTGTTTTTTTTTGTCTCACCTTTTTCCCCAATTATTTTTTGGGTTCGGCGCAAAGAGTCAGTCCTGATCTGTGCTTAACACACTGCTAGGGTAATGGCAATGGTTTTTACAGCCGGCCGCCTGCCTGACGCTAACCCTCCTTGGGAATGCCAGTGATATTTAATTTCTCAAACCACACGTAACTCGAAAAGTCATCGGAGCGCGCCGGATTCGAACCCGCGACCCCCGATTCCGAAGACGAGGTCCGTAACCACTTGGTTATCTTGCAATTTTTAATTAGTTTGCATCCAAAGAGTGTAGTAGTGTAGGAGAAGCTCTATGGTCAAGATGAATAATTATAACCACCAATTTACTACCCCAGAAAAGATAGGCCAGGCAAGTCTTGCTGAACAAAACATTGCTTTTTCTTTTTTTTTTTTTCATAAGTAATAAATTATTTCATATTGTCTTTTATCACATAAAATGCTTATCGCATTTAAAGATCTTATCGGAGAAAAGACCCCTATTGTAGCCACTCATTGTCCTGTACATGCTGCATCCATGTCTGACATATTTGTATGTTATTGACGTTTTGTTAAGACATCATTCAAGTAGTAAAGAGACTATATTTTTTAAATATAAATGTGGTAATTTAATATGTAATGTTCATTTTGATTACGAAAAAATCCTATTGCCATTTGCTAAGTATTTGCCAATGCTTCTTAACTGTTTTATACACTTGAAATAATAAAGAAAAGTTACTTTGTGGTCTGAGTTGTGGCTGGGATGCTGAATGCTCTGTAGAACGGTGTGAGGGTTGAGCGGCGGCCTCCAATGAAGGAAATTCGGTGCGAAAATGAGGTGATGAAGGTGGTGGCAAGGGAACCCAGCCTCCCTGGGCTGTGCCCACAACAGCACTGCTGTTTGTTGCCGTAGTCTGAAATTTTATTTTTTTAATAACAATACCACACATGTAATATATACATTTTGAATATTTTATTAATAGTTTATGAACACTTACTGTAGTTTGGGAAATGCATGTTGCTGGAGTTGATACAACTGTAGTAATAGCAGAAACGGTGCTGAAATAATGAATACTTATTATACAGTAAATCACAACTTTTGATGAATTGTGTGATGAGACAAAGAAACAATTGAAAAAGTAATAATTGACACAAATTCAAACATAAAAAAAAGTTAAAAAATGCTATTGAAAAAATATTTAATAAAAATTTTATATCAATAAAAATTAATATTTAATGTCAATTAATATGTACAAAAACAATCCATTATTTTCAATAAGAGTTACTTTTAGAAGTTTAATAACTTTATTAATTTAGTAGTAATATTTTAGTTGTAAATAATGTTTGTTTCATGTCAATTATACATACGTGACAGCAGTATCCTGTCCTGTTTCAGTTTTTAAAGAGGGTAAATTTGCTGGTGGTCGTCTTGCAGAGGGAACTTTTCCAAGAATTTGCATTCCATGTTTACGACTTAGTTGAGATTTAACTGAGGACGGCTCAGAGCTTTCGTTCTGTAAAAAGTAATCGAATTCTTATATAATAACATAGACATTTAATTAGAAATATATGGTTCAAAAAGCCAATAACTAAGGAACAAATTGTAATTTTTATATTCCCGCCAAACATTAATTATGGCATTGATAGCTTTTAAAGAAAAATATATGATACCAGAGTCTATCATTAGGTTATAAAGTTAGCAATCCTAAATAGCCATTTAATTTTTATAATGAACAATTACTTAGCAAAGCTTTAGATTAATTGTTATGTAAAAGTAAATTACTGAGATTATTGAAATGTGTGTATAGTTTGAAAAGTTTACAACAAAATGGGATTTTAACTAGACCAGAGCAGATCCAGTATGATACAAGACTAATAACTATTTTCTGGTTTTTCGTTTTAACAATAATTATTGACATTAACATATTTAGTATACATCATTATATATATATATATAACAAGCAAATCATTTAATTTAAAAACAAAACACTAACTGCATTAGAAATTTTATTAAAAGAATAAATAGAGATGAGAGGATATACTTACTCTATTGGCGCAGTACAAACTATTGATATCCAATTTTTGATATTTCTGCTTTCCGGACGTCGGCTTGCTCTGCGCCGTAGTTCCTCCGCCGCCCGGCGTCGAGAGTGCAGACATGCTGCGATGTACACACCATCAGGAGACCACCCTCTCACCAAACACCAACTGCAATCAAATCGATTGCTGCTAACGTTATAATTTTCACTGCTAGTTACACAAACCTAAAACAGTTACCACAAAGGATTGTCCTTCAGAACGTTTAACGGTATTTAGTCTATAATGTATTACACTGTTCTACTTAAAAAATATTTGACCAATTTCTTGCGAAAATGCCAATTTATTCACAATTAATTTTCTATAAGAACACTTTCACAGTATGAATAAAGAGGAAATTTCAAGCCCTGCCCTTAGTAATATATTGACGTGTTACATCCGTAGGCTGTACAGACGCTGGATCGATGGTTACACTTTCCTCGAATATAACATTAATATTTTAAACTCGTTACAACTATGCAAAAACTATAATTCAAATAAAAATAACAGTACTAAATCGATACAAGTGAATAATTGTAAATAACAAACCAATTTTTATTGTAAATGTAACAACAAAAGCAAAATAAATCTGTACCTTGGTCCGTTATACCAATTTATGCAAAATAAAAAAGGTTAAAGCTCGAATGCTAATTTATTAAAAGAGATTACTTTAGATTTTTTATATATTCTACGCTACCAAAACTTATATCACTTTATTTTAAGATGGCGTCTCCAAAAGACGATCTCCTTCATTCACAATCAATAGCGTGACGTCACAAAGACGCAACAAAGCGCTCTCTATCGAAACATTTCAATATTAAAAAATAAATGCGTCCAGAAATAAGCTATGTTTTTGTAAACAAAATTATCAACAATTTATTGAAAAGATTAACAATATCAATTTTTTTTTAAAAAATATTTAAAAAATTAAAACTACTTTGATCAAGGATGAAAATACCTTGTAATAATACCTAATAATAAGGTAGAAAATATAATATATTTTTAAATAAAACTTTTATTAAACAACAAAAGACATTTTTAAAGTTTTTTACGCTAAACTGATTGTCATTCGTTAAATACTTTTAAAAAAATATTAACTTAAACTTAAGAAAAACATTATGGTGACTTTCTCGTTTACGCTTGCGCAAAGGCAACTTGTATCATATTGATAAGTAAAATCCAGCAGTCGAAGATTGGCGGAGGACATCATTAAACCAGAAGTTTTTCGGGAAACCGGCAGCCATGACCGGGAACATAGGAATGGAGCAGTTAATTCCTATTGTTAATAAATTGCAAGATGCCTTTACTCAACTGGGTGTGCATATGCAATTGGATCTGCCTCAAATTGCAGTAGTAGGCGGACAATCTGCTGGTAAAAGTTCTGTATTGGAGAATTTTGTTGGCAAGTAAGTATTAAATTAGAAAAATGGTATTTTACGATGTCCTTCTGTAAAATTTCTCTTGTTATATAAAAAATTATACTATAGTTTTTTTTAGACATCGTTAGCTTAATTTTAAAAAATTTCATCGACTTGAAAAGCCTACCGACCGTATTTTTAGTTTTAGGTTTTTAATGTATAAATTAACAAGTTGTGGCACTTTTATGTTACTACACTATGTTGGTACAATTTTTGATGACGAAGATGTAGAATTGTCTAATTATTAAAAAAAAATTGTACTCTGTCCTATATCACGTAAACGTAATAAAATCAATATTCGATTTACTAAGATTAACGTAGTATTATAAAAAATAGAAAAAAGTTATAATGAAGTAGTGTTACATATCTTGGCCTAAATATAGTGCGCATGTCAAAAAGTATTGATTATGTACATCTGTCAGTGGATGGCTATAGTTTCAATGCTATTGATTTAAATTTTTAATAACAATAATAAATGTCGTTCTTAAAATAAATAAAAGATTTATAATAATAAAAATTAAAAACGTTATTTACTTATTCATAATTTATTATTTTTTTGTTTCAAAAATGTATTTAAAATATTTATGTGAAATGAAATGCATGAGACCATAACCACCACCCACCTACCACCATATTGAAAAATAATTAGTTTATCGATGATGTGATGTACAGAGGATGAACAAGTTTTAGTGAATTCGAGGTGATAGAATATTAATGTATCATAGAAAAAATGTCTGGAAATTATGGAATGCAACAGTTAATCCCTATCGTAAACAAACTGCAAGATGCATTTGTGCAAATGGGAGTGCACATGTCTTTAGACCTTCCACAAATTGCAGTTGTGGGTGGTCAATCTGCAGGAAAAAGTTCAGTATTAGAAAATTTTGTCGGAAGGTGAGCCTGTAAAATACAGATATTAGTGTATGATTGCGTCTACACTATGTTGACTTGGTCAATAAGCTTGAAATATCTTTCTATTCATGAATTTTTACTCCTATTAAAATAAAATTTTATCGCATTGACAAATATTTGAATATCCTTAATTTTAACAAGTGCAATTTTTAAATATTTAACTTACAGAGTTGCTGTTACCTTTGATGTTAGTTCTAACTAATTTTGCTAGTTACCAAATTAAAAATCTATCGGTCATTTATGGTACTTAAAAATGTTTGGGCTCAAACAATAAAACATGACAATTGTTAATGTTATCAAAGTAAATTATTTTGACATGCGTACATAATGTTTCCACAAAGATTATTTTTTTTAAATTGAAGTTATGTTAATAATCTCAATATAAATAATTGTTGTAAGATGCAAGAACCCATAATTTTCTATTCCTAATTTTGTATAATAAAAGTTTTGTTTGTATAACTTTTGAATAATACATTAACATTGTTTTTGTTTAAACTTTCCGCATTATCATTCTGTTTAATTTTTTGTTATATAGGTATAATATTAAAACTATATTAACTGTAGAAATATAAATTATGATTGAAATTGGCACCATATGTTCATAACTTTCTGTTTTAATAGTGGATAAACCATAACTATCTTTAATAAAATTAGTTATAATTGTGTTCTGTGGAATAATTAACATTTTATGATTTTATTCAGTATTGAATGAATGCAAAAGCAATTTATATAAACACATTCAATTGTACCATTATAGTGAAACCTTTAATTTTTAATTTTAATATAATTCTTTAAAATTCTTTGCCTAATATTTCTTTAAAGTATTGAACATTTTACTTACAATTTATAACTTGTGATAATTAAAATTATCCTGTGATAAATAACATTTTATAGCTCATTACATATTCTAATTATGCTTCAGGGATTTTTTGCCACGGGGATCAGGAATAGTAACAAGAAGACCTCTAATTCTTCAATTAATCCATGGCAATGCAGGTAATTTTTTTTAAATATCATTCTTAAATTTTACCTTATAACCGTTTTGATGAAAATGTGTATATATTACATTTATTTTCTTCTACTTATGTTGTATGTGTACATGTTTGCTGATTATAATTATTTGGTATTTTCTTAAAGCTCTATTTTAATCTATGTAATTTAGATATAATGACATTATACATATTTTCATTTTAAATTATTTGTATTCAATGTTATTGTCACAACTAACCTTAAGGGTATAGACGCATGCAGACTTATTATAATCAACACAGGAGAACAAGTAAGATTTGCAGTAGGTTTCAAAATAATAAAATGAATATAAATTTATTTAACACCAATTATAATGTTTTTAAGTTTGAAAGTATTATATATTGTTCTTTTTCAGTTGTTCATGTTTTCCAATTATCACAATGTATGCAGGATGCTGGGGTAGCAGTGCCTGATTAAAGTATTGTATTCAGGGTTGGGGCAAGAGATTTTTTATATATTACAACTAAAAATCTCTCATAGAGCATTTGATATTCTCTTTGAAGATTCTTTTAGTGATTAATTATTTAAAATGATTTTATTGTGAAATTTGTTTTCAATGATTGATGATTGTTTGTATAATTTGGTATTATTCAATTTATTTTTACTTAACCAATATATGGTGTACGGTATAAGTTTATTTATTTATTGCAATATTTATTTTGTTACTTAATGTGGTGCTTCATTGCCCAAAGTTAAATCTGGCAACCCTGCAAAAGATATGCAATGTGGCTGGTCCCCTTATAATTCATTAATAAATTTGCATTGTCGGCAGAATATGCGGAGTTTTTACACTGTAAGGGAAAGAAATTTGCGGATTTCAATGAGGTACGCGGCGAGATTGAAGCTGAGACGGATCGTGTGACTGGAAGTAATAAAGGCATTTCTCCTGTGCCGATCAACTTGCGTGTATATTCACCAAATGGTAGGTGACAAGAAATGTTATAACAAATATTATATTAATTCATTAACTATAAAGAAAAAAATTATCTTTGCGTTACTATGGTTTTATATCGTAGCGGTCGCCAAGCTAATTGGCCACACAGTTCAGTATCTTTATTATTTAAATTAGGAGGCCCACTGATAATATTTCTTAAACTTAAATATATTTATGAAAAACTTATGATCTAAGAACGTATCAAATTTACGTAGTCAATTATTTTAAAATAATTTTTCAGTGCATGCAGCACTGTAAAACATAACATGATGAAAGAGTAATAATAGAGGGTATTCAATATTATTTCGAATTAGCGAAATTTTCATGGGATCACCATTTAGGCGGCGTTTTAGGTATTTTTTTTACATCATGCTATAAATAATCTTTGACATAAATTAAAACTAAACTAATACTTTAGAAATTGCGTGAAAGGTTGTATTACGATTTTATTGGACAGTTATTGGAATTGAATGTACTAATAAAATACGAGTTCTAATTTATTATTTCTTCTATTAAAATAATCATAATTGATAAGTAAAATCATAATTAGTTAACTAAAACTATAATAAATATATTAAACAGTTTATTCTACGTATATTAAAAAAAGCATATACGCGTTGTGCAAGCGGTTAAGGACGTTAGGAATATATTTTATTTGAACATATTGTTCATATCAAGAATTCCTTCTCACTGTCTAGGCTTATCATGTCTAAATCTAAATGAGGATCTGTTTATTGAATTGCGTTAGACATGTTTACGGATACGATTTGAAAATTATATCATCATCATCATCATCAGCCTGAAAACGTCCACTGCTGAACATAGGCCTCCCCCAAAGATTTCCACCTCGACCGACTCCTGGCGGTCTGCATCCAATGGCTCCCCGCTACCTCAGTCAGGTCGTCGGGCCATCTTGTGGGGGGCCGTCCCGCACTACGTTTAAAATTATATAAGGGATGATTATTCGAGATCGCTTTTATGGTAGAATTTAGTTCCATAACAAATAGAATTTGCTAAACTGTATGAAGACGTTTAGAGAATAATGGAGTTAATTCCGTGTTTAGGTCAAGATAATTAGACTTTGTAGACTTTTCTTTTGTTTATACAGTGGACAGCAATTCTGCCAAAACATCTCACTCTAAGTGTAGCAGGTAAAAAATGTTTGTCGGTGTTAACCATTTTGTATTGCTCGCTTTAAAGTTATATAACAAAGTGAAAAAAATATCGGTATTATAAAATATTTACATAGAATAGCGGAGTTTATTATACACGTTTTTTACATTCTTTGTTTACTGATAAAACTATTTCTTTTATATGTATAACGCTAATTATAATTAAAGTCTACATAAACAGATATCGGACGAGGTCACTGGCTCCTACTATTATTATCAGGACTATGCTCTATATATCGCAAAACGCCGAAATGCAGCTTTGATACAGATAAAAGTTTAATTACTCATCAAAGTATTAATTGTTATTGTTATTGTATACTTTTATGATATTTTTATTTTGTTTAATATAAATCAGCATCGTTGTAACAATTTTATTATCGATCACTGAACGATGCGTTGATGTGAACGCTTCTCGTATACATTATTTATAATGTACATGCATAATTGTTTATAAATTGCTACATTTCATTAACGTTTAATCAACTCTTGTATTTTTGTTATAATGCAAACGTATGAATAATAAAATTTGCATCATAATGTCAGTGTAATACAAATTATCGATTCATACAATGAGAATTTTAGACACTAATTTGGACACTGATTCAGTATCTGTGTAAAATTGCTACAGCGTTGATTTTCAGAAAGTCCATTTGACTTTTGCCCGTGATGCACAACAACTATATAAAATTCAACAACTATGTAAAATAAGAATAATCAAAAGGGGAATTAAGTTTAATTACAACTTTTAAATATAAAATAATCGTCTGTGTTAAAAAAAGGTAATGGTGTTGTATTAAAAATTGATTATAAATGTTTATTATAATACATTAACAATTTTTTGCACCATGTTTTTAGTATGTTTTATACTATTCCTACCTTACAATATCTATGGCTTTCCAGACTTCAGACAAGCAGTGAATGCTATTACAGCATTAAGTTCGCTCTAATCGTGTACCTTAAGAATAAACAAATAAATGGCTCTTATTGTCAATTTTGAATAACTTTGATAATTATATATACAACAAAATATCATCGAACAGCAATCAATGCATGATTTGGATCGTATATAATAAAATAACACCTTTTTTTCATGTAGATGCCAAGGAGGTTCCCTTTTTATAATTTTAGCAAAAACTATAACGCTAAACATTTAGACGATAGATATTTTCCTTTTATCATTTCAAACAAGGAGATAAGATATTTTATCTGGGGATGTAAAAATATTCACGAATCGAACTCTCTGATAAAAATTATCTATATAGATTCAATATTTAGAAAATAGAATAGAAATGCGTAACAGTATGTGCGTGCGTTGACGAATACGTTTGATATTTATAAATAAAATATTTTTCTTGTAAATCGGGGCATCTTTTGGCCCACATTTCCCTGCCCTTCATTTCGCACTTAAAGCTAGGTCAAGAAGTGAAAGGTCAATGGTAATGAGCTGAGCTGAGAATCTCGAAGCGACGCTCCCGTTCACGGTGACATTATTTAATGATCATATTTTTTCCGTACTTTGTATTTAATGAACTATATTAAATTATTTATGTTCTTACGTTGATAAGCGTTAACGCTTTTAAAGTTTTACTACAATTCCATTCTCACCGATAATAAGGCACAGCCGATACAAAAATACGGTTAAGGCAAAAGATTTATTTTCAATATAGTTCTCAAAGTATTCTATGACGACGCCGAAAATCCGTGTAGAAATCGGTTTCCCAGGGTTTGACAACGAAACGAAAGTTGACTTTGAGGGTCGACAAGATCTAAAATAGGCCTGAATTAAAATATGTGTTTCAAAGTATCTTTGCAATATTTAAGATTCTTTATGGTTTGTCTTTACTGTGTGATTTTTCGAAGAAAACACCCATATTGTGGCCACTCGTCTTACCGGCCGTCCGTCTGGTCCGTGCGTCCGTGCTTGACATGTTTGTCAAGTCTTTGACATTTTGTTGTGCCATCATTCAAATAGCAAATAGAATCTACATTTAAAATTGAAATGTAGGAATTTTTATGAAATATTTATTTTTTCGTGTGTCATTATTTAATAATTACAAACATATTGACTATGTGCTGTATCTGTTTTGAAGAAAATAGCAATTTTACTCATCATATGCATATATTTTAAAATTAACTTTTTTTTTTTAATTACGAGCCATAAACTAGAGATAGGATTTGTAATGTAACTTTGCTATAGGGGTTTGAGGTATCATATAACTTCGAACGAGAAATCTCGTGCCTATAATAATTTAGAAATTCCTGAATTACAATGTTGGAATGGTAGTTAGCTGCATTTTCGAAATACGCTGCTACTATCAACCATAATTACGTATTTAAAAGTAATATCGTAATCGTATTATTGTGTGATAATCGCATCCAAGAATATTAGTCTTGTTTTCTCTATCAAAGTATAAAATTTTCTCTAAAAAAAATCATCTTTCATAGTAATTAAGTGATTGTGCTCTTTCTTTGTGAGATCTTCAGCGGATAAAATTTTCCATTGGTGATGTCATTCATGACAGAGTCTTGATCGGCCCGGTAAATTATGAATCAGGCTCGTTCGAGTGCTTTAGATAAAACTACCGTATAGTTAATTACAAACATCACCGTGTTGAGTAATATTTTGCACATAAATTAGTCATTACAATCCTTAAGAATGTTATAATTGTATATATATAAATATTTGCTTTATGTTATCATATTTGCAGTTCTCAATAGAATTAAACATGTCTGTGAAATTTATGATAAATTGTTCTTGCTTTATAAGACCTTTTAAAAGGCGTTTATGATTTATAGTGTTTAGTTACAGATACAAATATAAATGTTCAATATTGTAGTTTGTAACAGTACGGTGCGCAATAAAACTGGCTTGAGGAAGAGAGAATTAAAGAAGTCTTAACGATGTTTCATTTTTAAGATTTATATATTGGACTACATGATTTTAGACAAACTTGAAGTCTTTTGTAGTTTAATCTGCTAAGTGTTCATTATTAGCATCATTGTCTCTTGTGACGATGAGACGAAGGCGTAACTTCGGTGGGTGGCCCTTCTTAGTTCTTTGGAACAGACCAAGAATTTTACAATCGATTTTAATATAAATTGGCTGCTATACTTTAAAATAGAAAATTAAAGATTACTTAAATGCACAAAGTAGATATAATTTCAAAGAAATTGACGTTTACTGGTGGAAGACGAGCGAGACGTTCATCTTATGGTAAATGATATGCCTGCTCATAATAATGAGCTACTAGTTAGGATATTATACACACTATCATTGTGCTCGTCGTCTTTAGACATCTTAAGTCCAACTATCCCGGTAATTTCACTAGCTACAACGCACTTTAAACCGGAACACGGCATGTTTGCTTACAACTATTGGCGGCATAAAGAGGAGCTACGGTAGTACTCTATCTAAACGGCAAGAGATCTAACATCAGTAAATTTTGCTATTTATTATATTTATTTTTTTTAATAATATTT
>DWHU01000403.1:0-19667 GCA_018247975.1 Parides photinus | reverse complement strand
TTAGTAAGATGTGTATAATAGAAAGATATAATCTTTAATAAATAATAGTCTAAATATACAAGCAATATTTTGCAGGCTATTAATAATAAAAAATATGAACTGTTACTTTACATAAACAATAAATGTTTTCTATTGGGTATGTAATACATGTCTAACTTAGATTTATATATCACTTCTTCAAAAGATAATATGTATTTTATATAGATAAAAATCAAACGTCATAGCCAGTAAGATATAATTTCTATTGCATAAAAGTGTACACAAAGCGATTCCTACTTACTCTAAACACAGAGAAAAGACGACATCGCTATGAAAAAAAAACTAAAGCTTAGATCAAAACACAAAAAATGAAAACTATACATTGAGTTAGGAGACTCATCTATAAAAAGAGAGAAAGACAGGATGCAAGTACAGAGCTAGTGACCTCTAGGGTAACACGTCAAATAAATTAACCACGCTCACGCAATACGCAACGGAACCGTCTTAAAGTCAGGAATAAAATAAATATGAATACGGTTATTTATTTAACGTTACGAGCAGGACGTACACTTGACAGTAAGGACACTTATGGTACTTTATAATATGAAACTCGGCAGCATATTGTATTCGAGCCTTGTGATGAAAGATGTTGATAGTCAATAATATTATTATTTCAGGGTCTTTAAACCGAAACAAAGCAACCAGAACGAAGGAACCGGAAAAAAATATTTGCACACTGCTGTGTTGCAACAAAAGTAGGAACGCAGCTGAATACATAGATGGTCTTGTGCAACAGAAACATACGAGCAGTTCATCGGGATATTTTTCACTTTGAAAGCAAACGCTGGGATATAGCAAACAACACTTTGTAGAATTATGATCCTTCCCAAGCAAGCAGAAATGCATGTGTAAAAGCATGGCTCATCACTTACCATCAGGAGAACGTCCGGCTCGTCTCGGCGCTTTGAGAGGAAAAAAATTAACAAATTATTCTCTCTGTGTCATATAAAATGTGTATTATAAATCATACAATTAATCTATTTAAAAAATTTTTTTGAGTTCTTATCAGGCTTAGTTTTTTTCATCACAATCATCATAATGTACCTGCCCTGTTTCCTTACGTGAGTACAACACAATGTTTTCCTCTCCCTTACCCTTTCTCTTCCCTCAACTCACATTCCACTCCTTTGATATTCATGACCTCTTTCACACAATTCCATCTCTTCTTTTCTCTTCCTTCAACCTTGCGAGATAATTCAATTTCATATTTTTCATTCTTCTAAATTAATTAATTGATTATTATGATTTCATAAATAAATAAGGAAATTACATAATTACTTATGGTAATCATTATCAGCATCATCATCATCATCAGCCTGGAATCCACTGCTAAACATAGGCCTCCCCCAAAGTTTTTCACATGGTAATGAAGTTACATAATTACTATACCAAAAGTCTTGGTTGGAAATGGCACCCAGGTGGTTAAAAAATAAAAAAATTAAAGTGAATAAGAACAATAGTAGGCAATTAACCATTTGTTAGGTAGCAGATGTGAAAAAGAAGTCGTAACTTTGGTCAATGCAAAGACGCAAAAAAAAATTATTGAATGACCGATGTTTTGCGTAATACGTAACTAGGAACTATTGACCAACATCGGACGCCATAAGATGAGACGATGACGATGAACCGTACGAATAAATGGTTAGAAAACATAAAGAATCGTATTGCGTGGCAGCGTGCGTACAGGTTATAAACAATTTATTATGTAACAGTATACTAGTGTACACGTCAGTCAAGAATACAAGGTAAAGATTCTAGAGCAAATGCTAAACAGATATAAATGTTTTGTTATACAGTGAAATTAGTAGCGACAAGTACTATTTTAGAATTGTATAAAACATAACTATTCATTAAAATAAACTAGCGAAATACAGACCGACGAACGAAATTCGTTCAACAAAATGTATGGGTTAACATAAAGTTACCAAAAAATATTACAATCCTGACTGACGTGTTGGTTTCTTCTATTTAATTGCATCTAATAAACTTTACACATACGTATTTAGTTTGTTTGTTAGTTAATATACGTTCCTATGTCATCCATTCGGTGTGAACTTGAACAAATATACAATTATATAATGAATTATCGTCTCTAACCGAAACTCTTTATATACTTACAAAATGTTCGAACCTATCGCTATACACCTGAGCGAGCGGACAAACAGACAAAAAACGCTAATTTAAAACGATGCAAATGTATTGTATATTTTTATTACATATAGTATGTTAATAATTTTTTATTTATATGTCGATGCATATAAATATTGTTTACATATAATAAATAAATAAAGATTCATATAATGATAAGATGAATAAAAAAAAATATACAGCGGTATTTTCGCGAGTCTCAGTTCAGTACATTCTAATAAAAATAAAGACTCCATACATATTACAACATATATAGATATTTACGAATATTTAAACAATACATAAAATAAATAACATCAATATAAATTATGAAAGCCCGTAGCACAAGCATGATATCAGACATAAGTGGATGGTAACAGTAGTGTGCAAACATTACTGTAATCCAGTTTGATGGGCGCTGTAACTACATATGTATGTAAAGGCGACGAGCACATACGTACACGTACTACGTATCTCTGTGCGATCATTAGATGTTAACAAAAAATCACATTGTTTTCAATAACTATATTTATTATTAAGATAATAATATTGGTCAATTTAGTAACAGCGATTATTTTGTTATAACACTGTACACTGTTTGCCATATGGCCACTTCCATCCATCATTATCCACCCAATACAGAATTATCACGAAGTGAAAATGAGTGAAAGATAAAGCTGGTGATCGATCGAAACCTTCGTAAAGAGTTTTAGTTTTTTTCTTAATTTGGAGCATTGTTCAATAATCAATATATGTAGTTTTTGTTTAGTTAGGCCATACTCTTGCGATGAGTGCTTACCGTTAAGGGAAGCCAGGCCGTCGTCGTGGGCGGCGTGCTCCTCGGCCGCGTACTGCGACTCCCGAAACGAACTGCACGAGGACAGCAAGCTGTCGAACAGAAGAGCACTGCTTACCATAATTTAAAAAATCAGAGAGCGTGTACAAAACCATCATGCCGTCTATTTTTGTTTCTTAAACATACACGTAATATAAATACAAAGGTCTTTTAAAAACGCAAACGCTCGCTCAACTAATTTGTGCTTGTCGAAGAAGGCGACTAAAAGGATATACGGATAGTAGGTTTTGAATGTAGAGACCTTCAATAGCCACTAAGTTAACTCGGGATCGACGGCAAATACAAAGTGCTGATATGTTCATCATTGCAAGGCGAGGGTGCCGAGAATGGTTACGACATTCATTAAGACTTGCTTAGGTGTAAGTGCGGGTGGCATCGGTGCGATCAGTAGAAGATGCCTGAATCTGGACTGAACAAAGGGTTTTACAGGATACAAATTCCACATAACCCGGTCGGCGGTAGAAACTGTACCTGCGGTGATAGTTATCTGATCGGTACAAAATGTATAATATTTTCTTTAGTCACCTAGTGCGTTTCGGCGGCGTGGGCGCTTGCTTGCCGCGTCGATTGGTGGGACGACGCATTTGAACAGCGCGCGAGTCGCTCGCGGCCGTGATCGACGATATCGACACGCCCACGTTGGATTTTTTCACCGACATCTGAGGAGTGATGCCGCTAGCAACGCCTTCTTGGAGCTGCTTCTCCACCTCTGTTAAATGATCAACAAAGACCAATTTACATAAAACATACTTATATCAAACCGGTGCGAATTACTTCTTTAGTTCTACCTCCACAAAAGAGCATACATTTCCGATTCACGGATGACTCTATACAAATGCATACTTTGTATACTAAAATTAACTTCAAAAATAGTCGTGTTTAGTAAAAATACTTTAAGAAAATCCATTATTAAAAGAATTTAGGATCATGGTGAAAAAATACATTAATTAAAACAAAAATATAACATTACTTGTTAAGTAAGAGCTTACAACACCATACGTACGCATGCAGCCCACTTATAGAATTCCTCAATGATGATTCACTACTATTAGGATTAGTTAAACATCTTGAAATAACTTGAAACTCATACTGCGATTTAACAATGGAAAGCAAAATATTTACATCCATATAAAATACTTTTCTAATAACAAGTTCATCGCTTCGTCAAATTAAATAGGAAGTTGAATTGAAATTTCAAATATAAACTGACGACGGATACATTAATATTGCGACTTATTTTTAACTTAAGTCGAGCGATGAACGTGTCGAAAATGTCAAATATAACACAGCCTTTATATGCAGCAGTTTAAAAGGGACATGAGGAATAAAAAAAAAGCAAAACATTAATATACATGGAAGGAGTGTTATTTAAATACATCAATATATATATGCGTCCGCAGGATCCTTTGTAATACAGAGGACCTTGATCAGATTCCTGGGCCACAAATTGTATTGTGTAAGTTTGGCGAGCTACAGTCATCATATTTTAAAACTGTCTTTGTATCCTGGCTATCAACATATGACAACTAGAGCATCTGAATCCTTTGTGTCACTGATAACCGTGTCAATTTTGAGTCAAAGGATAGCTCATTTGCGGAGAGATTATTCAATAATATAAAAATTTACTTTAAATATATTTATATTTTAAACAACTGACCAAATGTTCCCACGGCAGGGACTAGGGGCCTTCTCTCATAATAAGAATGTTGTGGCCTTAAGCCATCACAAATATATAAGAGTTTAATATCGAAATAAGAGGTCCTGATCTCTGTTGATATATAAAACATAAACAAAAAAAACGTAGCAACCAAGAAGAAAAAACATTTATCTTTTCCTATTAAGAACATATACGCTTAATATAATGTGAATAATCGTTAACACAACGATGCAAACAAATTATTATAATAACAACAATAAAATAGAAATTTTAACCTTCGCAGACTTTCCACGATCCTGATTTTATAAAAATAACATTTCCATTATACATCATGTTTAAAATTATACAACGCAAAAGTTAGGCTTGTTAATGGGTGTTTATAAAGTGAAACTACCTTTACCTTAAGTTATGGTTTAAACTAGCTGTATAAAGTTAACTGAGAAGTCTTAGCTTATACAGTAAGGCGGTCGTACGTGTACTACATTATATTCCATTTAGTAAAATATGCTGCCAGCGCATATTGATTTAAACAGCACAAAAATTTACAAGTCGAAGTAAGAAAGATGTTAAATCTCTTTACCCCAGAAAATTCTTTAGCTAACAACTACCTTCAAACCGGAACACTGTTAGAAAAAAATGCTCGGTAGCTTTTAAGAGCGTCGTAATTTTGCTAATCGGTTATACCGCCATATTCATTTATATGCTATATTAGATAAATAATGTAGAAAGTGATGGTATAGTACCATAAATTAATCAACTCACCCTCGGTGATGGAGTTGTCTTGGAACATATGTTCTAAGGCGTGGTGTATCTCGCGGAATGTGGGCCTATCAGCCGGGTTCCACTGCCAGCAGCCGCGCATCAGCTCGTACACGGCGGCTGGGCATCCTGGTGGGCATTCCATGCGGTAGCCCTGAAATTAAATACAGAAAAAAAATAGAAAACCTCTCATTATTTAAATCTCATTATCATTGGAAAATATTTGTTAACACTATCCATATCAATCACTGTTATAACAAAGGTGAGGCAGTAAATAAGCTTCTTGCGAGGTGATGTTTGGTCTCCGTCGTCTATAAACTATAGCAACTATCGAAATCATTTCACCTACAAAATTCTAACATTTAATGCTAATTTCATGTGTCGTTAGGTGTACGTCGTGGAAGGTGAATACAGACTTGGCTCTGTGTTGGGAGTGGTAGAGTAGAGTCGAATTATAATTTAAAAATAGTGGCTACAAGGGTTCTAAAAACCCTTCTCGCAAATAAATTTTACTTGTGGCGTCAGAATCAAACTAAATTTTCATAACGTAAGTTGATAACCTCGAAGAGCTTAATGCAGTATACCGCAGATTAAATTTTAGGTAGAGACTTAAATGAACAAGGAATTGCATAGTGCGTAGTACAACCGCATAGCAGCACGATTTGTAACCGAATTATAAATAAATAACATTGTTTATGTATACAAATAACTATGGGATTAGTATACGTTTGTAGAGCGCTGCCTTACGCGCGCGCCGTATATAGTCAACAAAAATATAAACATCACCACTAGATTTTAGTCACTATAAATGGTGTTTAATAATTTAATCAAAGGCGTGCATAAATTTTATTGCCGTTAATTCCTTTAATGTTCCTCTAAAACTAGATTACTTTATAAATACTTCGAGGATCAGCAAATAACGGGAATCCTACTTCTTTCATTCGAAAAAACGGCGAGACCTGCGAGACGTTTATCTGATGGAAGGCATTAGGTACGGCCTCGAAAGACAAGTCTCGTCACCTTAGTAATTTCACTGGATACAGAGCTCTTTAAACTGGAACGCAGTAATGTTCGCACACTATTGTATGGCGGTAGAAATAGATGCTGCGACTGTAACTACATAGGGAGGCAACAAATAACTTTACAAAATTATTTCATTCGAGGGAAAACTCCCAGATTCGGAATATTATTTATAAAATTTATAGAGATGGAGGTTCCTTACATTAAGCTTCGGATGAAATATTGAGAGATGTCTTATCATCATCTTGTACAATAAACTTGGCCAGAGTGAAAGATATTAGTACATTATTTCTTGTTAGGGGTGCTGCAGTGGGAACAGGAGCAAGATTGTTATGTTATGAAGTATAAAAGGATATGTCTAATTTGTAATGAAATGAATTTGTTATTTTTTTTTAATTACGAACAACCTGTACGTGTTCGCGTGATGCCGAAACCAAAACAAGCATCATTGTTTTCAGCAAAGCTATAAACGCGACACGATATTGCACTTCGTCAGTCTTACTGCGGGGAGCTGATTGTTCGCACTGTTCCCGTTTCGCGGTTATTAAATAGAAGCAATTAGAAATAGCAAAGACGATCTCCACGGGGGCCTATGATGCTGACCTTGAAGACCATCTTCCTGTACCTACTACTCGCGTCGGTCGCTGTTATAGGCAAGTTTACACGAATAATAATTGTTAATAAAATTATTTAAAAGTTAACTTTAATATTAAAATCATTATTAATAACTGAACTATATCTATATAGTTATTTAATTTATTTAAATTATGTATTGTTAAAGGAAAACACAAAAAGGCCAAACCGAAGAAATTCGTATCACCTTCAACAAAAGGTATTCAGTGCTACAATTGCCTATCGTTCGACCATCCCGGTTGCTGGGACCCTGACCATCCGGATTATGCCAATATAACTGCAAGTACCACCAAATTTTCGAGTTCTTATTTAATGGCTAATGATAAAAAAACATTTATCTATACTTTAATACGTTTACAGGTACCAAACATTGACTGCTATATACCAGGAATGGCATTTCTCTGCATAGTTATCACGTCAGAGTCCGCAAAATTAGGTAAATATTAATTTCCATATTTGTTTTAAGATTAATATTTAGAAATTTAATAATTCTACGGCGCACTGACTTAAAGATCTCCGGTTCGATTCCGAGACCTATAGTTATGGATTATTAATAAAGGTTTTTCCAATAACTCCAAATCTGGTTCGGTTCTCGCTATCAGAATACCCGAGTACTGGGGTAGGGATGCGAGCGAGAATCAGGTAAAGTTAAGGTCAAGTGACAGTCTATTGTAGATAAAAAAACTTACATTAAAGCAGATGCTCCAATACTTTTATAATTTATATATTACTATTAAGTATAATTAAATGTAGTTTCTATAAAACATGTTCTGGTTGACAGTGGAATCTGGCCAAGAGATTGGTCCGGTGCGCGCGCGCACTTGCGTACCCGCAAAGGATTTCTCGAAGAAGTCGGTGTCTTACTCGATGTGCAGTAAACTTAGTAAAGAACTGTCGGCGTCGGAAATATTCTCGCGCATAGCGGTCAGTAGACCGCAGTGCACGTTATGTAAGAAACACTTGTGCACGGACGCAGTACACTGTTAGTGTACACGAGTAAACACAAGCGGAAGTATAATACCAATTCCAACGTTAGAACAACTAGTGAAGACAGACGGCGCCGCGCACACAGAAACACGTTCAGAAACAACATTATCGGCTTACAAATTTAAAAGCGACGACTGTTAAATGTTTGGAGTTAACTAGGAACGGCGATCGGTTCTCTTGCTTTGTACAAAGGTTTCATGTCATAACGTGTATATGATGCATATTTGTAAAGTTACGAGCATACAATTACTATTACGCAAAAATAAGTGACTTATAAAGCGAAAATTATTTCCATGCATCATCTACGGTGCCATAAAGAAAACAGGGCTGATCTTACGCATCTTCGAAAGCGTTGTAATGCTCGTAACTATGTCCAAGATTGTATTTTTTTGTTTGTTTGTTCTTGAATACTTTAAAGAATATATAATTGTAGGAGCGGTACAAGGTTTCATTTTTTTTATCGAAGCACGCCGGTCAAGCGCTTTTCCCATTTTGTTATCGCGTTTGATTGTCGTGCTGTTGTTGTAGTTTGCGTCTTACACAACATGTTTGAACAGCTCCCATGAGTTTCACGATGGCAAATTTGTTTTGAATTCTTTACCATTGTTTACGTAATTGTTACTTAACAAAACTCAAAATCTTTCTCTATCGCAAAGTGTTTATAAGTGTTTTTTTTATTGTATCAAATTTCAAATATCGTTTAATTGATTTGAGTGCTTCGTTAATGTGAAGTATACGAGAATGCGTTGTGTAGACGTGAACAACCCAATCTTACGTTTAATTTAGTTTCATAAGTTACTTTAATAAGTATTTAATAAGTATGTGTGAAAATAATAAAGTTATATTTGAAATGAATATTTTATTAAAATAAATAGATATGGTGTCAAGAATATCAAAATGCATACAATGTCATGCGAAATATTATCAAAATTATGTAATATTGCCGCTTTTACTGTTTTCTGACTCAGTTACTAAAAGGTTAGCCTTATAGCAAAATAGTTTTTGGTTTAATTCCAGATTTTTAGCAGATTGGTTATGGTTTTTGGAAATCTCTACTACTAAACCGGTCTCCATAACAGCTGTTTCGAGGTCCGGCTGTTAAGATATTGCGCGAATATAGTTGTCACTTACAACCATAATAATGTGTTCAGACATCATATAACTTTCAATACGACCTCGTTACAAATTTCATATTATTATCATTGTAATTAAAAAATATATTTTATTTCCATAACGCGAACATATCTTTCAACGAACCCTATGCTTGTAATTTTATCAAATTAAGCATATTTAACATTATACATATAAACTTTTTTTAACCTATAATTTACCATGATCATCCATTACAACAAGTCCTACTACTATCATGTTTACATGTATCTTTATCAAAGTCGACGTTATTATATTGCTAGTAATATAATAAATTGTAGCTAAAAGATCCAAATTAAAAAAATATCTTGAAAATAAAAAGCGATTTAATTTATCTGCGAGATTTTCTGAAGGTTTGACAAAACCTTAAATTTTTTTCTCTGTAACCGGAAATTGATGGTCCTCGATATAGCTCAGAAGATTACCAGCCATTAAGATTCATGGTTAATAATGTTCTACGGACAATTTTGTAAAGCTACTGGATGTAAACTATGAGTAAGAATACGGCCCAAGGACTTAGGAGCGGGACCCCTTGTGCCGCCGAGTGAGGGGTGTAGTGTTTGTCCAAGTCCCTTTTAACCTTCTTAGAAACTTTCGTACCCATATTTAGTGTAAAGTAGAGCCAGTCTGTACATTGCCGGCGGGCTGATAATGCGTACGTATTAAACGAACTTGTGTTTCTAAACCGGGTAATGCAATCTTCCAGTACTCGTCATCAACACATTACCATCATCAACACTAGAAACTCGCGTGATAAATTTCTCTAACCGTCTATTAGTCTAACGTCATATGGCTATTCCGATCTTTGTTTCCATCAATTTTGTATAAAATCAAGAGAAAATTATGTATCAAAGCTTTAGAAAGCATACCTTCTCAAGCATATGGTAGACGTCAGCGAGGTCAACCCTCGGGTAAGGTGACATTCCGTACGTGGCTATCTCCCAGAGCAATATACCGAAGGCCCACACGTCGGACTTGGTGCTGAATGTGTTGTAGGCGAGGCCCTCCGGGGCGGTCCATTTGATGGGGAATTTGGCGCCGGCGTGGGCGGTGTAAGTATCGTCTCGCATCAGACGAGCGAGCCCAAAGTCTGCCACCTTCACCAGATGGTTCTCACCGACTAAACAGTTGCGGGCAGCAAGGTCTCTGCCGGAGTTAATTAGTTATTATGAAAGTTGCTCAGAATTTATTATCCCTCATAAATTGCCTAATGTAAATATTTTTCACCAAATATTATATACAATTAAAAAGGAAACGGATGAGGAAGGACGGACACAATCACAAAATGGATTATATTGTATTAAAGAGTTTCCGTGGTTTAATAGCTGCACCGCCATTATTTCATTGCTAATTGTTCCTTCCTCGCCATATATAAAGTAATGGTATCGTTGCTAGTATATGTTGTTATGAATAATGATTTTTCTGCCTTCCCCGTCCGCAATGGACTTGGTATTAATGATCGTAGCCTAACATAATGCAAGAGTAACAATGTTCCAACCTGTGTATAAATGAGCGGCTCTCTAGGTAACTCATGCCGGAAGCGATCTGAGTCGCCATGTACATGAGTACCACCGCGTCGATATGCTCGCGGTTCCCAGTCCGCAGATAGTCCAGCAGGTTCCCGCGGCTCATGAACTCTGTGATGATGTAGAATGGTGGCTCGCGGGTGCATACGCCAAGCAATTGCACCAAATTCGGGTGCCGCATCTCTTTCATTATGGCTGCTTCTTCAAGGAAGTCCTTTAGCGCCATGGTATCATCTTTGAGTGTTTTCACTGCCACCTAGAATGCGAAAAAACATAAATAAAGCTATACGCATTTTAACTTGAGTGAAAATAACAAAAAGGAGAAATAAAAAAAATATTGTAACTTTTTAATGGTTAAAATTAGCAAGTTAATAACACGATAAGAACGGATTAACACTTATTGTTCAATAAGGTTAAAGGGCTAACGAAAAATTCTGTGTTCCATTATAAAGATGGAAAATAATTATTAACGATGACAACAATGAAAACCTCGCTCAGATTGCATCTCATGCATGGATTTTGGTATGGCAAATGTATAAAAAAATGGTTATTCACGGTCATGTTTCCTCGTTTCCAGGCAGCTTCGTACACGTCACCATACTGTCCGCCACCTAGCTTGTGTTTCATAACAATGTCGGTGCGGTCGATTTCCCACTCGTCGGGCGGAGCGAGTGGGAATACAGTGGGCTTGTTGCGCTTCGGCGCAGGGTACAGTAGTTGGGTGATCAGCCCGTCACCAAGTACTGAATGATGGTGAACCAACTCGGCCAGCGTGCCGAACTTGGATTCCGATGTCACATACACCTGGTGAGATTTAAAATAATCAACCACATGTTCAATTCTACATATAACAAAAGTACCATTTGTCACTTCTTTAAGACGTATTATAACTGCTCCGATATAAAAATAGTCAGTTATCAAAAGGGACAAAAGTATATATTTTATTATGTAGGCGAGAAAAAACTCAAATCCACATGATGTTTATCGACGTCGGTAATACGTCCTAACGCAATAATAGATTATAATTCACTTTACTCCGGAAGACATCCGTGTCCAATTGTACAAGACCACACAAAGAATAAGGGACAAATAAACATATTTATTCAGTAAAATATAAAATAACAACCTTTCCGTCGGAGTCCTCGTTAATGCGGTAATGGTATACGCGGCCTTCGTACCGAAGAGATATGCTTCTTTGGCCTGGACTAGATTCAGATTCGCGTACCTGAAACAATAATTTGTCTAGTTAATATCAGTTGGGCACACGATGACGTGATAGTTCAGAAGCCGTATTGGCCAACAAGCTTTGAAGACATGTGGGCACATGTACCATGAACAACTTTCGTAAACATGTAACGTCTACCTACTCGCATTTAGGCAGTGTAGTGTATAATGGACCTTCTTTCATAAACACGAAACCAGATGTTCATTACGCTTATATGTGAATAATTTCTGGATTTACTCTATTAAATGTACTCGAACATCCATAACCAGTTCTTTGAACAATCTATATTGATGCGTTTGTTTGTCTCCGCACGTATTAATAGATCCGATTTCCATTTACTATTACATGTCTATAGCATTCAAATTGTTTCATTATCAAATATGCGAGGACAAAGGCCTAAATAAATAAAGATTAAATGAAAGACATTAAAAGGTCGTAAAACCTAAAAATGATGTACAAACCGGCGTCACGTTATCATTTAAATAGGAAACGGGCGTCAGCAACATGAGAGAACGAAAGTTTCCGTAGTTATCATTTTTTAACATCAAGTGTCACTTTGTTTTAGATTGTATGTAAAGGGTAGTCTATTTAAATTTATCTGACATCTGCATCTATTCATCACTTCATGAGTGAATAAACTTAACTATTTATATAATGTACCATCCCTTGATGTAAGAATAGAGCAAGTCTATTACTTAGCCATTTTATAACTACATATAACTAAAATATCCTGCGCAACGGACTGTGTCTGGACTATAGAGTATACACATTTAACTAAAAAGAAACCAAAAAAAACTGTCATATAAAGATATTGATCATTTAAGAATAGAAGCTATTTTAATTACCACGTTCTCTTTAAACAAGACAATCAATTAGGTAGACGTAAATTTATTTAGATTTTATCAGTTACTGCAACGCTTACCAGAAAACTGCCATTGATCCCCGAAGACAGCAGGTATTCGGCTGCGTTGCGCGATATTGGTCCGTGGTACCAAGAATGCTTCTCCAAGGAGTTGACGGGTGTCACGTAGTTGCTGGGCACCCATCCCATGCGGCCACCGGATAATGTATGAGCTTCACACCACTCGCCGCTTTTGTTGTAACTCATTATCCTCACCTGTTCACCTGTGAACAAAGAACATGAAATAGCATCATAATTCTGTCACTTAATGATAGCAATGATAGAAACACTATTAAGGTTTAGTTTGGCTACCCTTTCTGAAGACTATCTAGTAATGTGTCTGGCAACCAATATATTCTTCGTAAATTTATTAAGAGCCCAAATCATCAAACTACGATTTAATATCGAGAATAAAAAGATCTTTCATCAAACGCAGCATTTAATTCCGCCGCCAAGCAGTTGTTTATAAAAAATACATGTACCGATGAAATCGAGCAATGAAGCTAATGAAATCAAGGGACTATCAATGCGATAAAAGTGATGCTGCGCACAAAGTACGTGGGTGATTTGTTAAATTGTTAGAAAAATATCGAGGTGTTAATTTAAAAGAAATAATGAAGAATTTTATGAATAAAGTAAACGGGATGATATGACATTAAAAATGTGTTTCTATCGAATTAAAGAGTGCGATAAGCTTTTATCTACTCTCTGATTAATGTTTAATATTTAAGAATTGTTTGAGAGTGAGCACTCTACATAGTAAATGTTTTAAAAAAAATAATGAAGTGATAAACCTCATAAAGACTTATTGCACAGCGTTTCAAGGTGACCCCTATATAAATTCAGTAATTATAAATTCACAAGCATTTATAGAGTTTTGCTACATTTTATTTTTAAGACGATTTGAGACAATAGCCAAATAGCGAATCCGATACTGTAATCTTGATTTTGTAAACCTAACCTAAACTGTTACGTTGTTGACAATTCGATACAAGGCATATTTAATTTTTTGAGACGGATTTTTGTAAAATTTAGTACGGTAAGGTTCCATGTTATAGATATTTAAGGGTTAGAGATAGATTAGATTTATTTAATTATTATTTAAAGACAGATTAGATTTTATGGAATCAAATCTACCAATCGAATAATATTCTTTATACAAATTTGATAATTTTAGCAATGATCATCTAAACTGTGGACGAAGTTTAAATCAGAATATGTAACAGGCACTAGCATGCATAAATGTTGCCAACGATCTAACCAATTACATCATAATTTGCACTTGTAATTGAATTGGCCGCGTCACTGACGGACCCTCGGAGCCAATCGAATTATCGATGCATAATATGCAATGAGATCAAACTTTACCACACTGATATCGCATAAATTAACAACCGCTACCCTTGTTAAAGTCAAAGCGTAAACATATTTTAACATTGATTTAACCTTTTGATAAACATGATGCATACCCCGCTTTGACTTCATCATACGTTAAAAAAAGTAACGCTAGCAATAAAATGTTGTGCCTTATTTTGTAATGACAGCCATTCACATGATACTAAATAAATGTTCCAATTTCTTTTGGTTATAAAAGCACGAAATACTAAAGACAACTATAAACTTTACAACAACAAACTATTAATAAATTCTACAAAGATTTATAAATTTGAGAAGAGGTATTAAAGTGTGTTTTGCTAACGTAATATTTTGAATATTCTAAAAGTATGTTTAAACCGGAATAATTTAACTGAATTGAACTGAAACTGAACAAAATCTCTAATGCCCTCAAACTTGTAAACTGCCTTTTGTAATAACCACATACAAAAATAAAAACAGAACATGTATTTAAGACCACAATCAATAGGAAAATACATTCATTTAATAACACTCTGATTCAAGAATTAGTAACCATTACACTCGGGTATATGCTGATACTAAAATTATGCTAAGTTGGGTATAAATGACTGCTTGAACCCAATTTCATTAAATATACTGTAATGCAGAAACTATCCTCTATATTTTGAATAGTACACATTGAACACACACATTTCAAACATTTTAATCCGCAACTTAAAGTAAACCACACGGCGTAAAAAAGGCGCACCAGGAACGAATGTATTGTAGAAAAAAAAAAGCTTGTTTAAATATAAATACATATTTGGAAAATATGGGATACATTTTTATAACAATGATGTATGAAGTATTTTTGTTTGTTTAAAATGTTTTGAAAAAAAAAAAAAGGTTTGTTTATCCATTTGACAAGCTGGATGAATAAAAATACCCTTTTTTTTTTAATTATTTCCGATAATCTAAATTAATAAATCCTTCAAAAAAACAAACCATTGGCTTAAATACAGTGATGGTAATAGGTGTTTTTACACCTATTACTAAAGCTTTTTCTTTAAAGCTCATTAGCTGACAATTTATGTACCATATAAAAACCATATAAAAAAATCAATGGTTTCAGAGAAATAAATAAAGAAAAATTACTCTTATAAGTTTAATCATCACGTGGTTTAAAAGGTATATATATATAAATGAAAGACAAAATGACATAATAATAACATTGACACTGTAAGTAGATCGGTGATGTTTTCAAAAATTGTGTCGCGGCCATGTTTTTTGTTGTTAAGTCTTAACTTATCTACTTATTAATAAACATAAAATATAACAGGAAGTTGGAGTCCAGCACAAAATTAATTTTCCTGAAACGTGTACCAGTTGTGTTCACAAAGGAGCGTACAGGTCGCCGGTTGCTATGTGAACTGCGCATGCCGTTGAATAGGCTTTGACGCCAAAAGACCGTTGCAATTTAATATCAACAGCCACTACAACTTCCTTTCGACCGATCGAACCGCACCGTATTGTTTGTAAAGGTACAATTAAAGTTGTTTGTTGCAGCGAACCTTAATACAATAGTGCCCGCAAAAGGTTTCAGCTCCGGTTTACATTTAAATTTACTTTTCCGTGCCAATCTGCTTTGAAACTAGTTGTAAATTAACATTATATATCAAATGCTTTTTACATTTACCCGTTATTTAATTATAGAATAAATAAAAGGAATATATTCATAGAGAATGTAACTTTCCTTTAAAAAAAAATTTCTTCAGGAAAGTGATATGAAGTACAACTGCCGTAGATATCTGACATCCATAAAATTAGACTTTAACGTGATGGTAAAAAAGGTTTATTTGTATTGTTATACTATAGAAATTTATTGCTCTTGACCTCTTCACTATATTAAAATTTTAACGATTCATGCATTAGACAATGTTTTTGTTTATTCGTTTAAGCTCTTTTCATATTTAATGCTCTGCAGAGTTGAGGTAGAGCAAATAGGCGCCCTCCGAACAGGTTTTCGCCTTGTCATGGCGGAGGGGCTCTAGTAACCGTGGCTTGGTCACCCACGGTGAAGCGAAGAGAAACCTACCAGGCCCGCTCGAGGTGGCCACTCCAAGTGAGCTGTCTATGCCAGCCTCACCTCGGATGTGTGCCAGGGGAAAGAAAAGTCTGTCCCTGCAGCCGAGACGGAGTCGCGGAGGGAGAGGAGTACCGGTATTGCGGTTCGCCGCTCTCCCTACCCTCCGCAACTACGTAGTTCCGTACCGGAGATGCAGCGGCGGCGGGGATGCGGAGGAAGAAGCGTGTCGATATTTGTTCCGCCGCTCGCCGTCCTCCGTGGGGGTTTTTGTCGGTGCAAATCCGACATAACCTGTCTTTGCCCCCGCGAAGGCATTTCCACCATATAAAACAAAAAAAAAATAGAGCAAATAGGCGGGATGTGAGTCGCCAGTTTGTGCGGTCGTAAAACCGAGATAGATGCTTTAACATTCTGCTTAATTTTATAAGTCTTCATTAAACTGAATGTAACTGTAAACATTGAAAAATATATTATCAACTGCGGGAAAACACTATTTCTTTCCATATATATATCACAATAGGTAAACGGATATAAAATTGTTAATACCTAAATTATTGTTACAGTATTTTTCGAAGAATAATTATTTTATAATTTCAGCTCCACTTTGTAAATATGTTAAATAAAAAAGATTAAATATTACTCAATAACTAATGTTTCATAGAAAAATTGTTAAATTTTCATATTTATGCACGTGAAATATACATTACTTACATCGTGTACGATTCAATTTTTAAAAAGTATTTTCTAATAACAAATTAACACGTCGCGATATTTAGAAATATAAACTCCTACAAAATAAACCGTGGAAACCATTCCACAAAACTTTTCTTGGTTCACAAAGCATTCACGAAACCTTATTTCTCTTTAAAAGTTTCTGGAAACGCATATCCGTAAAGAAGCACAAAGATGTATATCGACTGCGTTCAAAAGAGTTCAATCGCGAGATGGTCTAGGTTGATTTTTTGCGCAATATTAAGTTCTTGCTTCATTTAATGTGAAATAAAAATATTTATTTATTAATTTCACTACATATCTCAATTTACAACACAGATTTTTAGACATTATTAGCACCGTAATGGTGTTTCACAAAGAAACTGACTTTAATTGCACTACATATAAACAAACTGATTTATTTGAAAGCAATGATTTTAAAAACAATCTTAACAAATCAATAATCATCAATTTTGGATTTATTTAGATTATTCTTTATAAAGTCAAAATTAATCGGTATACCGTACCGACTTTATAAATGAATATTTTTCAGACTTTATATAATGCTATTATATGTAAAGGAACAATTATGTAAATCCAAAATAACTGAAATCGGAGAACATACATAACAGTTTTTTTAATCTAATTCATATATTTCTAATGTATCATATAGATCAGAAGTTCAAAGACTTTTTTCTCATAGGCTTTCAAATTTAGCAGGTTCCGGTGAAGCACCCCCGCAGCTTCATTTCTACTTTACTCCTTAAAAACGTACTAAATGTAGAATATCCAAGTTGTTATAGTTTGAGTAATAGTTGCTTTTCCACCTGAACTACTTTGGGAACTAAGGATCTAAATGGTTAAAAGTATTAAACGCAAACGTAGAACGGTACCATACTGGCACACCCAGAAAATGTTTTGGTTGAACAATTTTAACTAAGGACCAGTAAGTAAGACTAATAAGATGAATAAATATGAGAAACTACGGCCATTGACATTCAAAATGTCAAATGAGAAATGAGAAAATGTCAAATGTCAAATGAGCTAAATATATACGTTTCTTTTAAAACGCTTTCTTCATTCGCTCCAGTATATTAACAACGTAGTTTATAACGTGTCACTATAACAGAGAGGCGAAATTAAGGTCTTCATTTTCCAGCGATGTTCAAGTTATAATGAAATTGCTTCGACTTAATTACGGCCAGACTTTGATGCTTGTTCTTCCTATTTATAACTACAGTACTAAAGTTATATTTATGACTTTATTGAATCTTAATAAACATAACCATAAACAACTTAATTTTAAATGTAATGAAAATAGGAATTACATGATTTAATTTAATATATCCTTTTTAAATTTTCGAATTGTCTGAAATAGGTATTTGAAAGAAGCTTTAAACAGTTATACTGCAAAACATTACTAGTTGATATTGTTATGTACGCATTAACCCTATCTAGTAACTATCTTTATTTAAAATGTTATAAATTTTATGTAGATATATTATTTATTTTACTTGCACTGCAAAAGCTATGATAGAGTTGAGCCGGCCTTTTACTATGCAAAACCGCGCAATAAAGACTTACAGTTATTAATCTAAAAATATATTTATTTATACACAGAAGACAGAACATAAAGAAAAACACGCATACACGTGTAATTTTTTGTAAGTTTTAATATTTTAGGTGAAATCAATAATATTTAAAACCTCACACAAATTAAATCTTCTAGATCTAGGTTCAATGATCAGCTTTAAAATATTTATAATATTAAATAATAAAATTAGCTTTGTCACGAACGTTTTGGGATATATTAAAACGCTTGCCACCTACCAACATTGTCTACACATGCGTACCGCCCAAATAACCGATCGTCATATCCGTAGATGGAACGATAGATAATACTAGTATATAAATAACATACTTATTGTTAGCTATGAATGCCGGCAGTTAATATTCGCTCCAAGTGTTTGTACGGATGCAGGAAAACTAATCAAATTACATTTCCATTTTATACCCAACAAAAACTTCTTCCCTCAATGAATCTCTGGAGAAACGAGAAAATAAAGTGAATGCTGCGAAGATTTTTTAAGTTCTATTTTATCGTACTTTCCAATAGATTTTCACGGTGGAAATTCAGAACGGTTGAGATAGAAGTTCCAACTTAAGTACCAGCCGAGTCGCTAACTTTAGCTAGTCAATAGGACAGATGGAGCGATGTGTAAAGTTTGAGTGCAGAGCCGTGAGCGCTTCCGACTTTTGTTCGAAGACTCAATGACTTCATTGAACCAGCTTGGAGAGCAGCTGTTGCAATTTACCACGGAAATATGAATATAGCAAAAATGCGTTTAAATTACTTACATGAATATTAAATTATATATGCATATATATATTGCTACATCGGGAGAAAAATAAATACGGTATACCCATGCTATGTTGGTACTACTTCAGCACCAAATGGTATTCTTTAAACTTGCTATACACACATTCTAGATATTTTACGACGTATTCATAGAAAATAAGATCAATGTTTCACCGCAAATATTCGTATTTTTCTAAAAGGAAAAAATATATAAAAGCCATACATATACATCGGTGTATTATATAAATAGCAATTAACGAAAGAGTTATGTACATATATATATTTATATATATAATA